>SSNS01000060.1:1995298-2175693 GCA_006937985.1 Aphyosemion australe
TTTTTTTGTGACGCACCTAGAAATAAATGCACTGGGGACCAATGGAGACCCATCTAAGATGGCGGCCGGCCACGACTGCCATAGACATGTATATGATAGTGCTTCTACGTATATGATATCTATGCCCAGCAGCACGTCGGTCTTTTCCGGTTTACGCTTTGACATGAATCACGCATGCGCACTGCAGAAGAAAATGAAACTACTCCGATTGTTAGTTTGCTGTTTTTGTTCTATGTATATGGTAATGTAATGAATGTGGGTTTTTGCTCGGACCGGGTCTTGGTCCATGTCAGAACCTTCCAATAACCACCACAAGACAGTCGCTTTACAATAACAAATCATTTTATTAACACACACCATTCACTGCAGCAAACATTAATATAAAAAAAAAACCCCATCCCTCCCTGCTAAAACACCCCGATCCCCCACAGCAGCCAGCTCAGCAGCCTCTTAAATCCTGTCCTCATCAAGTGCAATCATTGTCCACACCTGGGCTCTTGGGACTGCTTCCACCTTTCACACACACAAACACACACACACACCACAGTAATTATGAACATATTTGCAATCATTTATTTTGTTAAGCAAACATGGGAATATTATTTTATTTATATCGGTTTTCTGTTGTTTTAAATAAGTCACATTAATGCAATGAAAATTAAAATCCAGCACATACTCTCTAGTTGTGCTTGTCAATACAATAAAGCTCAGAACCACATTCAGTTGGATGGGGCGAAGGTCAGGAGTCTGGACAGGGAGAAAAAGTTACAATCCCAGCTCCTGGAGTCGCAGCAGAAACACCAGTTAGTTCTGCTGCAGGTTCAGACATCTGCAATAGAAATCAGCAAAATTCAAGCTGGATTTGAAGCTCTTAATGAACAAGAGCAGAACTTATGGTGGTGCCGCGTCTGCCAAAACACAAAATGTGGAAAACAGGAAACGTAAGAAGGTAGATGAGAGTCCCTGCACACCTGAGGGAACAACACCTACTTCTCAGGTTCAGGGAGAAAGTTCCTTTAACCTGATGGAGGAAATTCCCAGAAAACATTTAAAACCATACACAGATGAGACCGAACAGGACTGGTTAAACATGGCTGAATACAAGAATCAGTTGCTAGGAAGCATAAAACATGGATACCACAGAGGCTGAATGTGGTTCTCAGCTCAGAACCACAATATTCAGTTAAATGAAGCTCAGATCTCTAAAAACTCAGAGTCAGAAATACCTGAAAAAGAAGCTGTGAAACCACAGAGGGCAACGAAGAATCCATGGAAAAGAAAAGCAGGATGTGATTCAGAAAGCATTTCTGTTACAAACAAGAGGCTGAGGATCGAACCAGCGAAACAACTGGATTTTATCCTTGAATTTAAAAATGATGTGAGGAAACACAACAAAATCCCGAAGAAATAGGGAAGATCAATTAGATCTTCTGCAGGTTCAGGTAGCTCCAAAATCCGCCAAATTAAAGCTGAAGATCAAGCTCTAAGAGACGACACAGAAAAGAGCAGAACTAGTGGGAATAATAAATGTAAGAGAGCAGATGAGACTTCGTCTGCAGGGAGCTCGTTAGACACAACGAAGGACTCTGAGGAAATTCCCACAAAAAGATTCAAATCAGCGACAAATGAGACCAAAAAAAGAACGATATGCTGGTTCCCATCATGCAGAAGAGTCCTTCTGACCCTTTCCCCATTCTGTAAACCCGTCACCACCATGTCTTTAACTCAACCCCTAGTCCCTAATCCTATTTGACACAGAGTACAATTTGAGCTAAATTAAGTTCATTTCAGTTATAATTTACCATTTATACATTATACAAAAACATTTATACATATAGCAGCGTGCTAAAGTCTCCAGTTATCTCACAGGTTTAGATTTAGCTTCAAAGACCTTCTAGGAATGCAACATTTAAATTAGCTTTGAAGCTAAAAGCAGCAAACCCAGAAGATATAGGAGATATAGGAGATCTCTTCACATTGTTTTAATTACTTCTGAGTTCAACTTGACTGGATTATTTAATTAACTCATTTCACAAAGTGTGCTATATCATGATTTTGGGGTAATAACCCCTACGGCAACCCAATATCATGATGTTCAGTCTCTGTATTAGTAGGCCTAGTTACCACGTTTGCCAAATAGTAATAATGATAATAATTTAAATTTTTAGTTCTAATTCTAAAGCTAAGATATAAATGATTTCATTTTGTTTTGTCTGACTGACAAAACTTTCGCCACAATCAGCAACATCACAGCAGCTTCTATAGTGACACATTGATTTTTCAGGGAAAATAATATTTTATAGTTATACATACAGTACCTCCAAACATCCACACGGGGGCGGTGTTGCACAAAAGGATGACGTGTCTTTTTACAACGGTGCTAACTTGTTTTTACTCTACAAGCAACTCAACTGGCTTTGTAACTTTATTTTTACCTCAAATTTTGTGATTTATTTCTTCATCACAGCTACGTAAGTTGTGTCAAACCCTGTTTTTTATTTTTAAATCATCTGCTTTGTCTGAGAGTAACTGCATAACGTGCAAAAAGGACAAACTATTTCAGCTACAGTCAAACCAAGATCCACAGGGTTGCAAAATACTCACATTCCAAAAAGGTGTATGGAAAGCTACTTTAGGATTCACATGGGAGCTGCTCTGCAGCTGCCAAGTCTTTTTTTCTTCTTCTTCTCCTTCCTGAGGAAATCCATATACCTTATATTTGTCTTAATGAATTCTGCAAGCTCGCAGTCTGCTCTGTTCCTGTGAGTCATGCTGCTCTCAGGACCTACTCCATGCACACTTCAGCCCTGACCTGGAACACTGTGTTCACCCAGCTTATATTAGAATCCTCCTCGCCCACACTCCATACCTGTGGATGATGCCCAACGACTGTGAACACAGGTGGAATCAAAGAGAATTAGCATAGATGTGCATGTGTTGCAAAGCATTGCTATGGAAATAAAGATAATTAGATTGCAAAGTTAGCACATTTTTTAAAAACTTTTTTTACACTTAGAGGCTTCCGTTTGAGTTTTCATGCAATCAGGCTAGTTATGAAGTTTTATCTCTGCAGCACAGTGCAATCACTAAACTTTCTGTGTATTTGACTTAATGAAACTGTCAAAAGTAAATACTAAAGCCATTTCAGCTCAGGATTTGTGGTTTCTGATGTTGTCACAGCGCGTGCTGTCGGAGTGAATAACGAGGAGAGGAATGAGGTCACGTTCACGGCTTGACAAGTGCAATCAAAAGGATAAACACGGCTCTTGATCGCTGAAAGAACAAAAGGTCAAGCACTCGTTTCAGAAACGTGTCATTTTAATTCACTTCCAGCCTTGATGTATCTTGACTTTTCTCATGGCTCCAGGGTATTTAATGTTCTTCAAAGGCACACAGGATTTATAAACACCAAGGTTTCGGTAGTTTCCAGCTGTAGCACCATTGGGGGCTTTAGGGCAGGTGAAGTGTGCTTGCTGCAAAGGTGATGAGGTTAACGAACAAAACATTTGAGCAACTTTGGAGCGTGTTTGCTCTACTCTGGAAGCAGAGGCGCCCCTGGAAAATTTTAATAAGGGTGGCCAGAGAAAATTCTGGGGTGGCACACCAAATTGGTCCTTGTGGTAACTTTGAGAGAGTTTAGCCTGTGGCGATGCATTGCATGCTCCTTTATTCTTTTTTTTTATTAAAAAACAATATGCATCCAAACTTAACTCAAATCTGAGAAATACATAAAATTCAGAAAATTACATTTCAGTTATATGTAATTTCAAAATTTAGTTTAGAATTTTTTTTTTTTTTAATTCACCTGTTGCTGACTTCACAAAAAACTATGGAGCTATAAACTTTTTTTTTAAGCAACGTTCTGCAACTTTTACACCTTAAAATAATGCTTTTTTGTAAAGTTTTTGCATCATACTATCATCTATTATGTTCATTTTCGTACCTGTGATAGTGTTGGGGGGTCCCACGTCTGTTTACCGCACTATACAGTTTTTGAGCTCGGGTCGCTACCGAGAGTCCTGACTGGGTGTCGCTTTACGGCACAATATGGCAAGCCAAAGGGATAAAAAAAGTGCGTGTTCTAAACGCTCGTTATGTCCTCAAAATGCGCATCTCGCCGTTTTGGTGGACATAATGCGAGTTTAGAACGCACATTTTTTTATCCCTTTGGCTTGCCATAGTAGTATAACGTAGACTCGCGGTTTAGCAGTGGCAGATTCACCAACGAAAGCTAGAAATCCCGTATCAGAGGAATCTAGGAAAAGAAAAGAAGAACGTGATAGAACAAGAGCAAAGACCAGAGTTATTATTGGGCCGTCTTTTCCTCGCTGGAGAGCTCTTTTAGAAAGAACAGCATGAACTACGGACTCTGACCTAGCCGTGCTGCTAATGGCTAGGTAAGTAATAAATGATTTCACCAGGGTTATTGTGTTTGGTCGGGCATAAAGTTGTTATACAGTCCTGATAAAACTATTTATTCAATGTGTGGAGGTGGAAAAGTTTGTTTTCGTTGTTTTGCCTGACATTAGGAATGTAAACATGCCTCTTATGCCCCAGAGAGAGATTTAATGTTACGACAGTGACGTTACGCAGCAAGCCTCTAGAGGGCGACAGAGAGCATATATCCACAAAGTTCAGGAATGTGGCTTTAAAAAGCAGAAACATATATACATTTTTAAAAATTCTGATTAGTTATTTACTCATTAATTATGTCATTTTTATCTGATTTTACATTTATGTCTTTATTAAATAAGATGAATTTATTATAATTTACCTAGGGCGATGGTGGCAGAGGAGTTAAGTGGCCGCCTTGCAATTGGAAGGTCGCAGGTTCGCGTCCTGCTCAGTCTGTCGCTGTCGTTGTGTCCTTGGGCAAGACACCTAACCCGCCTTGCCTGCTGGTGGTGGTTGGAGGGACTGGTGGCGCCAGTATACGGCAGGCCCCGCCTCTGTCAGTGCGCCCCAGGGCAGCTGTAGCTACAATGTAGCTCATCCCCACCAGCGTGTGAATGGGTGGATGACTGATTGTGTTGTGAAGCGCCTTGGGGGGTTGTAGAACCCTAAGAAGGCACTATACAAATACAGGCCATTTACCATTTATGGACAGGATTTCTAGGTTTTTTGAGTGAACATTAACATGATTTAAAGGAGTCATCACCTGAAATTTTCACTTTTCCACTTGAAAAAATGTCTATAATGGCTTCCTAATGATTTTTCACTGGCTGAGAAGCCGATATTTAACATTGAAGCGTTTGTTTAATCTTGCCTTCTTCAACCAGCTCACATGCACCCCATGAGCACGCGCACTCCAAAACGAGAACTTGAGCTCTGGCCCTATATGCCGACACAAAGGTCGAATATAAACAAATATGAACCAGCAGCGAACAAACCAGCACAACAAAGCTCATTTCATAACGTGAAACGCATAAATTATGTCTTACCATTGACGACTCATGTTATAATCCGTGTTATGGGAAACAAAACTCCGATCGGTTTGTGTATTCCATCTTCACAACAGCAAAAGAGCCGATGCCTGGCTGTTAGCTTGCTTTGTCCCAACTCAACAACATTCGAGGATGCCATTACGCGCGAGGCGGTCAGATCCCGTAGGTCACTGCCAGGTCGGGTTCAGTTATAACTTTTGTTGTTTTGGAGCAAGACGCTGAAGCTGCTTCCTGCTTCCTTCCACCAATAAAAGTGCTCCTCAGTCCCGCGCGCGTCCGACACAGCCGAAATATCGCGCGTGATCTCGTGAGAAAATATGCCCTTCACAAAAAAGGATCAAAAAAGCACATTTTTAATTTATTTTTCCAATACAATTTATTTTAATGGTCTAAAAGACTATAATAGGACGTAGATATCCACGGTATTATAGGTGATGACCCCGTTAATAAGAACACTGGTGTTCCCTGGGGGGGCCAGCAATTATCTAGGGGTGGCCATGCCACCCCTGGCCACCCCTTGGGAGCGCCACTGTCTGGAAGACTCCTCCACACAACTGAAAATATCACTGCTGACATTCCACACTGCACAAACAGGGCAAAATGTGTGCTGTGTTAGAGAAAAGGGAAACCTAAAAACCACAGATTATTTGATTTAAGAGTACAGAGCTGCTCTGTACAAAAAGGGAAAGAGAGACAGTAAAATTCAATAGTTTGTTGGTGGTGGTTGTGTCTGGGCTCGGTTTGTGTGTTGGGTCGTAAAAACATTCTAATTTGGATGCAAAGAGGGAAAGTCAGTAAGTCGGTTGTCCTTACAGGACCTCTCTAGCTCCAGAGCTAAACTGAGTCATCATCACCGCACACTAACCCAACCAAAGGACGGTCAACACCAGAACATTAAATGGAAGTTTGGACAGTGGAGGCTCAAGAACAACCACAGCATTTTCTCTATGCTTGCCCAAATCACCACAGAGTTAACTCTAAAGCGTCATACTCCAGTCCAACTCAGTGAACTCTGTCAGCCAAAAACACATTTAATGCGTTTTGTTTCACCAAACGTCATACTTTGTTTGTGTCAGTACTGCGTTGAGTTCGGCTTTATTGATTTTATTTAAAATTGGAAGGTTGTTTAAGAGAATGAACATAAATCTCCGCCCATATTTATGTAAGAAGGAAAAAGTAGGAGTCAAATATTGTACATGCTGGAGCAGTCCAATCAAGAGCGAGGTAACTTTGCCAGAATACACACAGCATACCAGGTCTGTCTGTGGTAGTCTGTTCAAATGCTCCAGCTTAACACCCGCACCCTTTTCTTCTGCTTCGGACTGGCCGGATGCCCCACCACATTTAGCTGGTCCAGAATCTTGCTGGAACCCATGAAACCTCACTGTAACATAAGAAACCAGTAATTCACAAAAAAAAAACCTGTAGGATCCTCCTCATACTGTGGTGAGTCCAGGGTAGCGAGGATCCAGGGCGCTAATCTTGACCAGACTGGGATAGAAGAGAATTCGTCATAATAAGTTTTTGTTGTTGTGAACGTAACATAAAAACCTCTAAGGGAGATTTGCCCCTGCGACCTGTACTCTGGTCAGCATAAAAGGCAGTTTAAGGCTAATTATTATCTGTATTTTAGCCTGTGTGCTTTTTAAAACTAGTGGAACTCTTGTTGCAAGTGTCTGGATGGATTTGCTTAAAAACCAGTTTGGGAGAATGGTCCAGTTTTGAAGTGATTAACTATTAATGTTGATCTAGATTATTTTTTTATAGATCCAGGACGTCCCTATTCAGTCAGTACGCTCTGCTCTGGTTTCCCTCCAGTCTGCAGCAGCAGAGGCAGATCAACGAATGAGTTTTATTATCCTGCTCTCCTCAGTTAAAAATCCTTTTTAATTTCTATGTAAACGTGGAATATTTTCTTACTGCCGTTTGTTCTGTTCAATCTGACATTTTTTCCAGTGTCAAACTTGGTGTGGAGGACTCATTTAATCAATACATTTGCAGTGGTCTCTAGTAGAAATTAATGCCTTGTAAGTTGTTCTCTGGGGATAAAAAACACCGGTGCACCAGTTTCAGGAACTAGAAGGCCCAATTTCAATACTCGCACTGCACCCTACACCCTTCTGTGAAGTGCACTTAGAGGAAGTGTGCAGTAAGGCTTCGAGTGCGTAGTACACAAGTGTGCAAATAATCGCCGAATTGGGACAGGGAGCATATGTCATCGACCGCAACGCATGCCGGGATGCCGGTTGCTGTTTGTGCTTTTAAAAAAATCTTTATTAACAGCTTTCAAACAAACAAACAATTATTTGACTAAATTTAAATTCATTGCTGTCCACATTTATATCTTAGTCTAAAACATTCAGAGAATGAAAAAACATCATTAGTCGTCTTAAAATGAACTTATTTCACTTGAAAATACATGTTTTCAGAAAAGGCACTTGAGTCATTGCTCCGCCTTCTTCTCAAAATTCCCACGTAGCAATGGATTGTGGGTAATACACTTGCCCAAAGCCTGCATCGATGCAGACTTGGGCGAACTGCGGATTAAGGATGCAAAATGGGCATGGTCAACTTCTGCACTTGGGAATTGGGACACGCTACGCACTCGCACCCCTGGCCAGGAACGCGCAATTGAAGGGCGTAAGGGTGCAAGTGTCAGTATTGGGATTGGGCCAAAGTGAGCCACATCAGAGGAGAGCTTGGGGCCCTTCTGTGAAGTGCACTTAGAGGAGGTGTGCAGTAAGGCTTTGAGTGCGTAGTACACACGTGTGCCGAATTGGGACAGGGAGCATTGCGTCATCGACCGTGACGTATGCTGGGATGCTGGTGCTGTTTGTGCTGCTTTTAAAAAAAACTTTATTAACAACTTTCAAACAAACAAAATTTAAATTCATTGCTGTCTACATTAAATCGTAGTCTAAAACATTCAGAGCATGAATAAAAATCACTAATCGTCTTAAAATGAACTTCTTTCATTTGAAAATACATATTTTTAGAAAAGGCACTTGAGCATTTGCTCCGCCTTCTTCTCAAACTTTCCACTCAGCAATGGATTGTGGGTAATACCCTTGCCCAAAGTCCGCATTGATGCGGACTTGGGTGAAGTGTGGATTAAGGGTGCAAAAGGGGCGTGGGTGAGTTCTGCTGTGTGAAGTTGCTAATGCTAACGGTTAGCTTCTACTAGCCAGACGTTCTCTTCTGTTTCCTGGACGCTAAACTAACAACAGCCTTCCCCGTCGTGAGTCAAGATGGGTGAGTCCATGAATGTTAAGTGACAGTGTGACGTAGATCTGTCAAGCTTTTCTAATCCTAGAGATTCATCGTCTATTTAGATAGGTGTAGGAGACTATTTTCATGTTCAGCCTGCATGAAAAACTCACAGAGACTGATTATAAATAGAAATAATCATTAAAAATGTCTTTTCAGTGTTTGACACCTTTAAACTAATACTGATGCCAAAACCAGCAGGTCCTATTGGTAAACATGAATTTGAACTCAGGAGCTGCTGCCTTGAACAAGTGCTTTGTTATTTTTGTTTGAAACAATCCTTGACTCCGTGTGACATGTCACATCATCCTTAAAATGATGCATGTGTCAGGTTATCAGAAGTCTAGAGTATCTGTTCCTGCTTTGTTTTGATTTGGTTTTCTCAAGAGCTCCATGTAACCTTAAGTTTATCTCAGTGTTTTGTTGATATCCAAAGAAAACAAGCATTGCTTTCTCAAGATAATCAGCATGCAAAGCAGAATTATTGTGCTCCAGTTTCAGTTATCATGGCCGTGACACTTAAAGATCATTTTAAACAGTAAGGTGCTGATCAGTGTTGGATGTGCCTTCAGGCTGAAGGAGTTACCAGCCTGACTGCTGATTTCTGGTATGCTACTTTGTTTAGTTGTGATTTTCTCAATATTTCTGGTTCTAACACACAAAAAACAGTTTTAGTCCAAAAAAATATAATTTTTATTCAAAGTTTGGACAAAGTCATTTTTTTGCAATTCAAAGGTAAGACATGCAAGCCTTCAGTCAAGTCCCAAGACATGCATGTTTTGAGTCAGTTCAAAGACATGCAAGTCGTAAGTCAAGTTCCAAGACATGCAAGTCTTAAAGTGACTGTGTAGTTTTTACCATTAATCTTTGAAAATATCAATCGAAATGTTGTTGAAAATGAATAAAATGATGTCCAGTTGTTGAAAAATATTGGCGGCTTTGTAACATATAACCATAAAAATCGGGTCTACATAGGGCGCTGGTCTAAGGCCCAATCCCAAAACTCGCACTTGCACCCTTGCGCCCTTCAACTGTGCGTTCCCGGCCAGAAGTGCGAGTGCGTAGGGTGTCCCAATTCCCAAGTCCAGAAGTTGACCACGCCCATTTCGCACCCTTAATCCGCACTTCGCCCAAGTCCGCATCACAATCCATTGCTGCCTGGGAATTTTGAGAAGAAGGCGGAGCAATGGCTCAAGTGCCTTTTCTGAAAACATGTATTTTCAAGTGAAATAAGTTCATTTTAAGACGAATAATGATATTTATTCATGCTCTGAATGTTTTAGACTAAGATATAAATGTGGACAGCAATTAATTTAAATTTAGTCAAATAATTGTTTGTTTGTTTGTTTGTTTGTTTGAAAGCTGTTAATAAAGATTTTTTAAAAAGCACAAACAGCGACCGGCATCCCAGCATGCGTCGCGGTCGATGACGTAATGCTCCCTGTCCCAATTCGGCAATTATTTGCACACTTGTGTACTACGCACTCGAAGCCTCACTGCGCACTTCCTCTAAGTGCACTTCACAGAAGGGTGTAGGGTGCAGTGCGAGTATTGAAATTGGGCCTAAGTCTCTGGGGGGACACCATATTGGACGCCATGTTCCCTTCTACATGAGCCAGCTCGTGGTTCTGCGCCTATCGATGACGTCACCCTAGATGATTGGCTGGATGTACAACTTACCGAAGTTACGTTACCACGTTTGAAAACATTTAGACAGTAAGAAACATGAATTTAATAACAAAACTGCTAAACTCTTTCCAAAACCTATGTGAAAGAACAGAATCGAAAAAGCGATGCACTATATTTTGGCTGAGTGGTATGTGATGTCATCAGCAGGCGCAGGACCCCGAGCAGAAACTGAACCTGCACCGCCAGAAAACTAGCACCAGCATTGCATTCTCTCTATGGAATTAACTGAAGGACTATCAAAGTCTGAGGAGTCACGCTGAGGTTGCATGCTTTCTGGTTGACTGGTAACATTTACCATAATGTTTTTATTAAACTAGCGACAGTCACGCCGATATGGTGTAAAACTACCCTGAAAAAGTCCCAAGAAATGAAATAATTGAGTCAAGTCATAAGAAATGCACATTTTGAGTCAATTCAAAGACATGCAAGTCTTAAATCAAGTGTCAAGTCCCTGTATAAGATGTCAAGTATTTTCATGCTCATTTTCATGCTCATCTTCAGTCATTGGTGTTAAGGTTTGAGTTGAGTCCCAAATCGTTAGATTCTAAAGCCATCGTCACACTTCTAATATTAATTAATTAATTAATTAAGTTTTAAAATCATTAAACAGACTGGCACCATCCTATCACACCGAGTAAATCCACCCCTACAAACCAGAAGTGCCTAGATCTAAATAGAAACACCGGGGTGACCGGGCGTTTGCAGTTTGTGCCCCTAAACTGTGGAACAGTCTTCCAGCCTTGGGTCTGACGCTTTTAAGTCACTTTTAACAACATGCTTCTATTCCTTGGCTTTTAGAGTGACACTGTCCCTGTCTTTTTACATTTTTATATCTATATTTTTATTTATTTTAGTCTATATTTATTCTTGTACGTTTCATTTATCATTTACTCGTTGGCTACTCTGCTGTTTCCTGCTCTGTTCATGCCAGTGTAATGCTCTTCTATGATGTCTTTTTATCTCTGTTAAGCACACAAGTTGTTTTAATATAAATAAACTTTGATTTGATTTGAACAAACCGAGCTCCGATTCATTGATAGAACATCATCCATTCCACGTAAAGAATTAAAGTATTGCACTTTATTTCTATCCCGCATTAATTTGAATTGTCCCACGTTTATTTTGTTGTCCTGACTTTGATCATGATAATAATTCACAAGCTTCCTGATGTTTGCACCTCCGGTTGTGCAGTTGTAATTTTGCTTTTAACTTCTCTATAAAGAACAAATCCCTTTAAACTAATGCGAAACAACACAGAAGATTCATGAATGGTACCTGTCCGGCCCCCTTTCACAGGCTCAGTTTCACCAAGTAGAATTTTTTTTGTGCCTTTTTGGTTTGGAAAATACTTTCCTTTCATTGATGAAAAGATATCCAGCATTCAGAGATGAAATTACTTTCCAAATGGCCTCTGACTCACCGTCTCTATTCCCAGCGCTCTCTCAGACCCCCCCTCCCCTATCCGTCCTCCCTCTCTCCACCTTCACTTGTCCTTGTGAATGTTCTTTCTATTGTAACTGTATACAGCACTTAGCACTTCAGACGGCTGAAAAACCAGCTCAAGGACTGCTGCCCACTCCTGCCATGCTCATAAATAGACTATTTGTCCGGGGCTTACCAGCACCTTATACCCACTGAGCCTGTGTGGGTGCTTGTGGACGCTGTGTAGCCTGAACCGAAATAGAACTTCCCTGCTGCAGTGTGAGGGTGGATTCAGAGACACCAGTTTCAAGGGAACAGAAATAAAATGAATGTGTCGATGAAAAGGAGCCAAATATGACTCACAAAGTCTATCCCTCCACAACGTGTGACTGGTTCATCAGTTAGAGCTCTAAAACAGCTGTCACCTCTGCAGAGCTCCTCAGAATGCAACGCTCGCCCCAGCCGTGTGTGTGGGACTCGACCGTCAGCACATTCCTGGAGAGTTGGATCCCCAGAAGCAACAATCCCTCCTTCCTCTCTTCCCTCCCTTCCTTCCTGCCGCCCTCGTGTCCTCTCCTTCGCTTCCGTGCATTGCATCACCCGTCTGCCTCTCGGTCGCTTCTGCTCGGACCCTTTAATCAAATTTGGAACACACACAAGTAAATGTGCCTGCACTGCAGTCACGCACACACATCCACTGTGGGCAAGAGGCACCCTCATCAGTCCTCATCCTGGTTTTTGTGGCTTCAGTTGGAATTTTATGGTTGGTTTGAGCAGAGGATTCTGGAGGTTTTCCAGCTGCCCTCTGAAGGTTTTGCTTTTCTTTTTCTTCCTTCATCTCTTTGTTTCGTCCCTTTTTTACGTCTCGTTTTGCTGCACCCTTTTTTGTTTTTAACCCACTCACCCTCAAGGTCAGAAATATCGTGCGGTTTAGGTTTGATCCCCTCGGATATGACTTCCCCTGCTCCCACTCTCCACCGCTCCCTTCCTTTTTTGCTTTCCTTGTGATTGCTTAAGTCCACACATGGATGCACGCACACACACACACACACACAAACACACACTTACTGTAAGTGAACTATGCAGCACATGGTGGGATCGGCACTGCTGGTTCTGGATGCTTTACTCGGGGGTCCACAGGCTATCTGGTATCTATTAAAAATGGTCAGAAGTTGTCATCACATTTTTAATCTGAAGTCTGTTGGTTTTATGAGTCACAGTCAATGGACTGTGCTGCTGACCCCTGCCAGGTTTACAATGTTCCTGCGGGTTCACCTTCTTCCTGAGTTGTGCAACATGGCAGAGTCCCAGAACTTGTGTAGCAACAGGGGCCCTGGGGCTGGTACAAAGAACACCAGTTCAACCAGTCATTTCACATCCTCTCTTTCCCAGTTAACTCTCCCATTCTCATACAATTAACATGTTTGTGGACTTGTTTTCAACTTAATTTGGGTCCTGCCCATAAATTAAACCCATTCCTTGTCTGTTTAAAGGGATCTTTTCTGAAGAGAAAATATACAGGTTTTGCTTCATTTTTTTATGAGAAACAAGGAGGTTTGAGGGTTAAAAATATTTATCTTTACATAAAATGTGATAAACATGAAACCCAAATAAAAGTATCACAAAATGTTGTGTGTGTGTCTGCTCTGTCTTCTCAAACCCCCACAGAGTCACAGTGGATGGCTGCTCATACTAAACGAGGTTCTGTTAAGAGTTTTCCTCTCCACTGTCGCTACATGCTTTCTTAACATGGGGATTGCTGTAAAGTTAATGACACAAGTCAGTGACTCGATGTAATCCGCTGGGTTTTCTTACATAGGAAACTTTTAACTAATTGACATAATGAGCTGAACCCAGTGCACTGATAATAATAATAATAATAATAATAATAATAATAATAATAACTTGATCAGTTGGTTCAATTGGAATGTTTACGTTGTGAAGTGCCATGAGACGACTCTTGTTGTGATTTGGCGCTATATAAATGAACTGAATTGAACAAAAACACATGAAATTAAAGATCCAGCTTAGCGTGAATTAATTAATTAAGTCTAAGCTGTGAATGACTCGTAGCCACTAACTCACAAAGGTTTAGTTCAAAATCTGGAAAACTGTCTAACGGCCATCTTGACTCTCCAAATAGTTTTCAATTGTTAGTGTCATGTTTACCTTCTGAGATTTTTTTAAAATTTGTTCAATGATTAATGAGACATTTTCCCTAAAATAAGAAAAGCTGCCAAGCAAACACGAACAGAGGTAAAATCATTGTGGTCCACTTATTACTTTTTGGTGGAAAGTGATCCTTGCTATGAGTTATTAATACCGGTCAACATGCTGAACTCATTTAGAAAAGAATAGACTTTATTGATCCCACAGTGGGGAAATTCGCTTGTGATCAATCAGTCAATCACGTTTATTTGTATAGCACTTTCCACAGCCATGAAAGGTGACCAAAGTGCTTTACATAAAAATACATAAAAATAAAACCGTAGTACATAAAAAATAAAGATTACAATAAAAATAGCACTTAAAACCTCAAAAATAAAAACTGAGGCTACACATCTGGAAGTACACAAATCGTAAAAGCTAAAAGAGAACAGCAGCACCACTCAAGAGGATAATTAGAAGAAAAAGAAAATGTATATACACATAGGCAGTAAATCTAGTATTGTTACCTTCGATCACCAAAACCACAAATAAAAATGAAAATAAACAAAACTTGGGTTCCAACACTATGCAGCAGAGGATAATGCATACAGGATAAATGTAATGTGTTTAAACAATAATTATAAAGCTTTCTTATTAAATGAATGATTCCTAAAGGTTCCTTCACATGTTTGGAAACAAACTAAAACCTAAGTGGGACAAAATATGGTGTTTATCACCATGAAAGCCTGCACTGTGTCTGCTCTTTTAACTTATTCTCTCTTTATTTATGGATTACGATGATGTTCCCCTGCAACAAAGCTGCTAAATTAGCCTTGATGTTGTTGTTACGCTACAGATAATGTGTTGTTTTGATCATTTCAGGTATTTCTTTGAAAGCGGGCTAAACCTTTATGTTTATCTGGGTTTGCTAGCTTGTAGACTTCTTTTGTTCTGCCTACATGCTCTTTCCTAACAAATGACTGGGAATACGTCAGGAGTTATTGTTCCATATGGGCCGCTGGAGATAGAACACATCTATTATCCTTCAGTGAAAAAGTGTCATTTTTGTCATTTGCAAAGTGCTTTATTATGTTAGGAAAAAGGAAATCAAAATTGGTGTTCTGCAACGCTTGTGTTACTGTTGCCACCATTTTTCTGATCTCCATGAATGCTTCCTGCATACAGGGAGTGCTGAGTACCCTGCTGGTTTGTCTGAACTCTAGCTGCGTCAGTTCCAGCTCCTAAAGAGGCAAGAGACTTAAAAAAGAACCTGAGATTGATGCTTTGACAGGGAAGACGAAGAGAGACTCTCCCAGTAAAATAAACCACAAATTCTTCTGTGGAAGAGCTGCTGCAAGCTTTCAGCGTGTTGACACAACTGCTCGAGGCAGATTGGTTTTCAGAAACTGGTTGTCAAATATACAGCGTTGAATTAAAATCAAGGTTGCCTCCCAAAGGTTGTGTGTGTTTTGCTCATTTTTTTGGGTGGTCTCCCAGAAATGGGGGAAACCACAGATATGAAAACACCTCAGAGAAGTGAGGCTCGACCAGACATCCTTTTATAAGCAGAACTGATTTTAAAACGATGCTTTTCACAGTTTGGTCCATTTTTTTAAAGTCAGAATGTAACTTTATCCATTTAGGGTTCTCAGTAGGTGCCAAAGTCTTCCCTTTTGGTCCTATAGGCAGGGGCGTGTCTAGGGAGTGGCCTGGGGTAGCACTCTTAAAATCTGATTGGCCAGCCCACTGAGTTCCATTTAAATTGACTTTACGTTGTCCACAAAAGGATTGGGGTTATAAACCCCAAAACAGTAGGTGGTATCATGCACCTTTAACGTTGGTTTCTAGCCCCAGGCCTACAGAACATCTCTGTAGTTTTATTCTTCATTATATTTCCATATTGACATAAACAGTATTTAGAATCCTGGTCACAGTCCCACTCCACTCCATTTGGTGGCAGTAATGCACTAAGACATGGCTTGCTAACTACCACAAAACAGCTTGAAGAAGAAGAGAAAATTGGGGTGTTTCTCAATCTCAAGGAACCTCACCTTGATGCCTTGGTCCCGCCCCAGTTGCCTAGGAGATACGTCATCAGGAACCGCCAAGGTGTGTTCCAATCAGTTCCAATGTTGATGTGCTTCCAAGGCATCTGTCCTCCGTTTGTTAGCCGTTTAGCTAATAGAGCAAAGATACATGAGAGGTGCCTTGGTGCCTTCTCTTGGTCAAAAATTTCCCAGAATGCAGTGTGGTATTTTCAAACAGCTCTGATCAGGAGCCGCAGCAGCTACTTTGTGGGCAAATTTCCAGTTTAAATGTAAGTCAACTAATTGTAGCTTTTAACTAATATATACACAATTAAATAAGTAAAAGACTCCATCCATCCATCCATCCATTTTCTTCCACTTATCCGGAGTCGGGTCGTGGGGGCAGCAGCTTAAGGAAGGAGGCCCAGACTTCCCTCTCCCCAGCCACTTGGACCAGCTCCTCCGGGGGAATCCCAAGGCGTTCCCTGGCCAGCCGAGATGGTATAATCCCTCCAGCGTGTCCTGGGTCTTCCTTTGGGTCTCCTCCCGGTTGGACGTGCCCGGAAAACCTCACCAGGGAGGCGTCCAGGAGGCATCCTAACCAGATGCCCGAGCCACCTCAACTGGCTCCTCTCGATGTGGAGGAGCAGCGGGTCTACTCCGAGCCCCTCCCGGATGACCGAGCTTCTCACCCTATCTCTAAGGGAGAGTCCAGACACCCTGCGGAGAAAACTCATTTCGGCCGCTTGTACCCCATTTTAAAAGGCCTGGACACGCCACTGCCTATAGAAAGTCAAGAACCAAAACAAGAACCATGTTAAAGGATTCAGGAATATTATGACCAGGATTACTCAGGAGCTGAACCAAGATCCTAACTTAGGCACTAAATCAAGGGTATTTACTTCTGCTGTGTGAATTAGGAATGCTGAACTACTCCGTCCTACTTTATGTGGATTCCCACAAAGTCAAGATAATCCCAAGAAACACCACCCTCTCTCTCTCTCTCTCTCTCTCTCTCTCTCTCTCTCTCTCTCTCTCTCTCTCTCTCTCTCTCTCTCTCTCTCTCTCTCTCTCTCTCTCCACATCCTTATAGAAACATTCAAAAATGGAGGAAAAGGGTGTGGGGGAAGTGATCTGACAGGGTGTTTCTGCACTAAGATCCTTGACTGACACGTTCACTGTGAAACAAGACAAGTGTGCTGATACGTGAGGGAGATAGAAGAAGACATGGAAAGGACGAGATAGAAGTAACTGCGTCTCTGTTCTGTCACGCACACAGAAAGTGAAATGTTTACAGATCTTCTCTGTCTTTGCCGGCCGAGCGAGGTCACGGGGAACAAAGTTCTTGTTCACTAATTTCATTCCATCTGAGACGGACAGGAGTTTAGCACATAGCGATCACAGTGGGACCCTCCTTCTGATTGTGAGCCTCTGATTCGTCACTTTTTCCATAATGAGCTCCCATTTGATCTGCTCCCATCTCGGCTCAGACAACTGTCACTGTATATCCAGTTTATGAAGATAACAGGCCCCTCTTCTGTGGCTTAGCGGTGTCAGATGAGCTGAGTGAGGTGGAGATTGTCAGAAGGGGAAGAGAATGATTCATTGTGTAGCTCTCTAATTGAATGATCCAGCGTTCATGGCGGTGAGATCATACCCCATCATTAGACCTGGAGGTTTTGGAAATGAACGGCAATGCAGAAAGGTGGTTCTGTTGTGTGTCGTAGCTTGTTACTTCAGACTGGTCATGATCTTTTGGAAATAGTTTCAAAAAAGCCCAACCTGTGTGATAAATGACATCATGCGTTTCACGTTTTCACCAGTTTTTGTTTATGTTTGCAAAAGTCTCTTCTGGATGCCCCCAGAAAATCAACTTTGGAGCCTGGTTTAGACACCACAGCCTACCTGAGTGTTGCTGCTGACCATGTGCATATCTTTATGACCACATGGACCCATCTTCTGATGCTACTTCCAGTCACAACGCTCAGATCATCTCTAGAACATGACCATGAGTTCACTGGACTCCACCGAGCTCCACAATCACCAGAACTTTCAGGACGTGGTGAAACAGGAGATTCTCATCATGGATGTAACTGTGTGGTGCTCTCATGTCAACATGGACCAGAAACTCTGAAGAAAGTTTCTAACTCCTTGTTGAGTTGATGACAGAAGGAGGTTCAACTCAGTATTAAAACTCACAGCATCCAGCAAAATGTTTTGGTAATAACATATTTTGGTCACGACATCATTGCTGGAAAAAAAAATCAAGTTTATTTTAATAAAAAGTTCAAGTTTGTGGATCTTTTTTCATATTTTTAAAAATAAATTTCCTGCATGTATGCAGCAAGCAAACATCTGCTTGATCTGCAGTTTCTCGAGTTCGGAGTAAATAACAAATCAGTGCATTTTCTGCAAAGATGCCCCATCACAATAAAAAAAAAGGACCTGTGGATTTATTTTACATTTTAACCCCCACGGTCAGCCTGGAAGGAGGCTGCTGATTAAAAAGATCCTCTGACGAATGTCTGGGCTCAGCCTTACGGATCAGGTGTGGAGCCACGTCTTTCGGGAGGATTTAGAGATTTGAGAAGCAGCTCCTCCATGTTGAAAAGGAGCCACGTGAGGTGGTTTGGGCATCTGGATCCATTCCAGCTGAATGATTTCTGGCATGTTCAACTTAGAACTTTACCCTGGGGCTGACCCAGGACACGCAGGAGATTAAGTCTCTCAGCAGTAGATCTGGGGAGCAGAAAGCTTCGACAGCTCTGCTTAAACTGGCTTGTGTGCACTTACAAGTAGTTAATGCATTACTCAAAGCTTGTAGATTTGTGAGAATGATTAAGCTTTAAATCAGTACATCACATCTTATTTAATCTCATGTTTGTATACAAAACATACGTATGTGTCAGGATTCACTTTTATTCTTTATTTCCCTAAAAATAAAGTCAAAACACCTGTGCTAGAGTGAGAACAGTGACATACCCACCTGTATGGGGTGCCATTTGTAAAGTCAAAGTCACAATTTAACAGCAGTATATTTGTGTTATTTAGTCTATTCAAGACAGAAAAAAAAATGGGAGTTCATTTTTCAAAGTCATATTTTTACCATGTTATTCATACATTTATAAATGTTAAAGTTCCCAACTAAATATTTAGTTAGCAAGCTAAATATTTAATTTAAAGTTAAATATTTAAATTAGACCTAAATATTTAGCTTGTAAAATAAATATTTAATTTACTAACTAAATATTTAATTTGGAACTAAATATTTAGATTCCAGCTAAATATTTGTGTTAGAGCTAAACATTTAGTTTGCAAAATCAACATTTAGATTGCAAAATCAATATTTAGGTTTAGCTCCAAAATAAATATTTTGCTGGTATCTAAATATTTATTTTGGAAAATAATTATTTAATTTTGG
Source organism: Aphyosemion australe (assembly GCA_006937985.1). NCBI lineage: Eukaryota > Metazoa > Chordata > Actinopteri > Cyprinodontiformes > Nothobranchiidae > Aphyosemion > Aphyosemion australe. The sequence goes on from SSNS01000060.1 coordinate 2,014,717, forward strand.
ACTAAACATTTAGCTCCAAATTAAATATTTAATTAGTAAATTAAATATTTATTTTACAAACTAAGTGTTTAGGTCTGACCTAAATACTTAGTTTGTAAAATAAATATTTAATTTGAAGCTAAATATTTTGTAATTTTGGACTAAATATTTAGCTCCAAATTAAATATTTATTTAGTAAATGAAATATTTTTTTTATAAACTAAGTGTTTAGGTCTGACCTAAATACTTAGTTTGTAAAATAAATATTTAATTTACTAATTAAATATTTAATTTGGAACTAAATATTTAGATTCCAGCTAAATATTTGTGTTAGAGCTAAACATTTAGTTTGCAAAATCAACATTTAGATTGCAAAATCAATATTTAGGTTTAGCTCTAAAATAAATATTTTGCTGGTATCTAAATATTTATTTTGGAAAATAATTATTTAATTTTGGACTAAATATTTAGCTCCAAATTAAATATTTAATTAGTAAATTAAATATTTATTTTACAAACTAAGTGTTTAGGTCTGACCTAAATACTTAGTTTGTAAAATAAATATTTAATTTGAAGCTAAATATTTAGTAATTTTGGACTAAATATTTAGCTCCAAATTAAATATTTATTTAGTAAATTAAATATTTTTTTTACAAACTAAGTGTTTAGGTCTGACCTAAATAAATATTTGTCTTAGAGCTAAACATTTAGTTTGCAAAATCAACATTAAGATTGCAAAATCAATATTTAGGTTTAGCTCCAAAATAAATATTTTGCTGGTATCTAAATATTTATTTTAGTTTGTAAACTAAATATTTAACTCCAAATTAAATAGTTAGTAAATTAAATTTTTATTTTACAAACTAAATGTTTAGGTCTGACCTAAATATTTAGTTTGTAAAATAATAATTTAACTCTAAATTAAATATTTACCTTGCTAGCTAAATATTTAGTTGAGAACTATAACATTTCTAAATGTATGAATAACATGGTGAAAATATGACTTTGAAAAAAGAAATCCCATTTTTTTTCTCTTATGATAGGTCAAATAACCCCAAATACTGGTGTTAAATTATGACTCTTTGACTTTACAAATGGCACCCCATAGCTCACTGGAGCATTATCTAACATCTAACAAAGCTCAGGCAAAATCAGAAATAAAGATTTTCATCTGTCACTTTGGAACAGTGCTGCAGAATAAAATTACCCCGATATTTGTTCATTTAGACAAACCTTTTAAGACATTTATGTGGCTCAAAAAATGCCAAACCCAAAACTAACAGGATGCATTTTAACTGTGGCTGTCCTGCGTTATTAATAACAAGGAATCCAGACAAATGTCTAGTGAGGCTTGTTCATGGAGGCTGATCTAGGAGAGGAAGAGGTGTTTGACCTCTTGTAAGAAGCCATCTGTACATCATGTACGCCTGCTGCACAAATCAGTACAAGCTGTCCTAAATGTTTTCACAGCACATATACTCTAAGAGCTCCAGAGATCACCTGACAACACTGAAAGGATTTTATGAACTGTGGCAAATCTACCTTCTCATCTGTTCGGTTCCCTTTTTCCATGTCGAAATTCTCAATTAGATGTCAAAGTTTTTACTGCTTCATCAGATGGATAGAATGCTACTGTAACAAGGGTGTGTGTGTGTGTGTGTGTGTGTGTGTGTGTTATAAGGGGGTCACCTTGACTTTACCTCTTTGGTGCAAATCTGTACGTTAAAGAAGGCAATCTTTTTCACATTTGTCTGGCGAGTCTCACATCAGAGCACAAAAAAGCAATTTACCCTCTCAGCTCAGCTCAAAGTAAACACACAGGCAGCATTGATAACCTCACCTCCACACCCACCCACCCTCAAGCCTTCCTCCCCCGTGCGCTAGTGCTAAAGACACGAGGACAGGTGGAGGGGGAGATGGGCTGCTGGGTACACAGGTAAATGGACAAAATGATCCAGTTTGCCTCATTAGAGCAAAAAAAACCAACAACACAGTGTTCCTGGTGAAACTAGCAGAGCTCGGGTCGTCATGGAAACCAAGCAGCGCTGTCACAGACTTGTTTCCGTGTCTGTCTAGCTCTGTGTGCATCGTCGGGGTGGGAGGGGTGAGACCGGGCGGATGGGGGGACACTCAGATCACTGATACTCTACACCACAGAGCGATGACTCATACACATCCTCTTTTGCATCTGGAACAAAAAGTGGTGGGGAAAAACACCTCACACACACACACACACACACACACACACACACACACACACACACACACACACACAAACACACACACACACACACACACACACTGTAAACTGTAGTCTGAGTTTACTTTAGGTGTATGCAGACATGAATGGTTAAAACTTTTGAATCAGCTTGTATTCCTGGTTTCTGGTGACCTCTGCCCTTCTCTTAATATCAGGTAGATTACCCGCTGTAACCGCGCTTCAGTCTCACTGATCTGCTCATCTGTTATTCCTGCTTATCTGGGCCACCAGATGTCAAAATCTATAGAGCTCAAGCTGGAATAGGATGGATGTGGACGCCAATTTCAGAAAATAGGACATGAATCTGATCCGTGAACATGTTCTCAAAAATATTTTTAATTTTTTTGTGCAGAGTGGCTCTTTTTTTTTCTTTTTTTTTGGGATAAATCTCATGCACCCATGCACAGAGGTAGAACAAAGAGAAAAGTGACCTGGTGCTTCATCGTTCTCCTGCCACCGCCTGCAGCTGTCTCATCAAAGTCCCCCCTCTGGCAGCTCTTCACGTGCACACACTAAAACGCTTACATGCAAATACACTCCCCCCATGACCGTTTATCTGTTCTGCCAGCTTGATGTGGCTGTTTATCGCTTCAATCTTTTCCTAACTGGGATGGACGTGCACACACACCCCACCCCCGCTCATGTCCCTCTCCTCCTTTAAACTCACATTAACTACATGTGGCCTGCTACACGTGGACGTGTGGATGAGGGAAAGAATCCTGTTTAAGACATTTCTCGTGGATTTTGTTTAATAAAAATGATTTTTAATCCTCTGTACTCCCCTGCTGCTGCATATTCATTCAGCTCCTCTAAAGGAGTTCTTTTACTTTCTGTTTTAATGATTCTCCTCTGGTTTCATATAAACGTACCATTAGTTTGATTTATGACCAGCATGGCGGGCAAATTAATTATAAAAGTCTTAAAGGGATAGTTCAACACTTTAATGGGGCTGTGTGGAGTAGTTACGAGCGGTCAGTATCATACCTGCAATAGAGAAGCATCAGAGTTTGGAGAATCTAGGAGAAATAGTTACTTGAATCAGGTTTTGAACACTTTAAGCTATTGCTTTCAAACTGGTTTCAGTGGTTCTTGAACCAGGAAGTTGAGCAGCTTCACAAGGACAGCACTAAGCAACTTTGTGGTTTGGGTAGAAACAAGTGAGAGGAACGGTCAAGGTGGCGTTTACTGTGCAGGTAGCTCATATGAAAGTTAGCAGTTAGTTTTTTCATTTTGCCAACCGTCAATAAAGAAGTTTTCTTTTTTGTTGGCATCGTGGCTGAGCCTGGAAATAAACCTAACAGAGAAATGTCACTGGAGGCGAAACAAAGAGCTGAAACCAGAGTGAACATCGGTGTGGCCTACACTAGTTTGAGGCTGCAGCAGGGTCCTTTACAACTGTTGTAATTCCACTTTCAACCAGTAGGAGGGAGAAGTGGGAAACTTGTTAAATGTTATTTTAATAGTGTGCACTCATAGCCTAGAAGCTAGACCGTCATTTCCAGAAGCAAAATTGATGGTCTAGCAACACTCCATTGGAACCTCCGTGGCCCTGGCCAGTATTGTGGCTGGCCAATCACAGAAAACTTTGTATTTTTGTCTTCTTCCCTGCTTCTTCCACGATGTATGGCGGACTGCCCCATTGACTGACATCCGTGGCGGTCCAATCACAGCGTTCTACTGGATTGGTGGGCCAATCACAGCACTCTGTTGGTGGGTTAGTGCATAGATATCATATATATTGCTAGATGCCCTACCCGCGCTGTTCGTCGATTGGACGAACGGACCTATGCGGCGGCCATCTTACCTCGGACAGCTGCCCCCTTTTATAACATTGGTGTCAATGGTGCATGTACTATTTAAATAACTCTAACTTGCTCAATTTTAAACCAAATTTCAAACGGTTTGATTTGTTATAAACGCCAGAGATGTGGCTGTGAAATATGACGGACTTGGCCCGTTAATTTAAAAATGTTAAAGTGTGTCCTATCAAGCCTATGTGTTATAAGGTTTGTAATAATGCAACCCGCTTGTAAATCCGTTAATATTTCATTGAGTTAAGAGTGTTTTTGTTTAAGTTGTTCACTCACCTTCCATCTGCTACCATTGAGAACGGAACGTAAGCTGTCCGAAGTAAGATGGCCGCCGTGTAGGGATGCTGTCGACTCCCAGTTAAGGCATCTAGTGATATATATGATATCTGGGTTATGCCGGGCGTACACTGTGCGACTTTTTCACTCGTAGCGTTCAGCTTCAGCTCAAACTGTACGACTTCCTCGCAGAGCAAATCTCACGAGTCATGTGCTCACACTGTACGACCCAGTTCTCGGATGCGACCTGACTGCTCACACTGTACGTCTGGCATGAACTCGTCGCAGCTAAAAAAAGTATATATGACGCAACACGTTGGTCTGAGTGCGGGAGGACGAGGACAGCATTTGGAATAGAAGCGTACTCTGTTGCTTCATGGCAAGCACTGCTTGTTGCTACTGTTAAAAAATCAATCTGACTTAAAAATAAAAGTCTGGTTTGTTCCTTAAATAACAAAATAACAACGAAAACATATTATTTGTTTATATTTGATCCACTTTTGGTCAAAATCGATAAATTACCAGCATTTCCCGCTGTTAAATGAAAAAAAAAAACGTTTATTTTTCATCAAAACAAACGCTGCTTTTATTTTGAAAGTGGGTTAGCTATTTGGTTTGTTTTCGCTTCCACTTCCTTCATTTACGCTACTCCTTGTGTGTTTGCGCATGCGCCGTGTGCGGTTCTGATACTTATGATACTATATGGGTCGCAGACGGTCGCAGACGCTCGCAGCGCCGCTTCAACAGAGTATGCCACGTTGTTTGTTATCCAATAGCATGTGGAGATGGTTTGAAATACAACCATAGATCCCACCCCACAACTGAGACCCGTCACTGGGCCGTGGCCAGACTATATATTCACATATATAAAGAATGGCTTGCCAGGCTAGTGCACTCACTTTGTGTGAGACATTTGTTTAGATTGTCCATGACTTTTAAACTAGTTTTTTTAGACAGTAGAAGTATTTTAAATAATAAAATTGTTAATTGGTTGCTTGACTATTATTTTAGTCCTCCTGGACCTCCTGGTTTACCTTAATTAGCTTCACTTCTATCTTTATTTTGTTTGAGGCTCTCCCCTCATGACTAAGTTGATTGTTTCGTTGTTTGCGGTAGAGGCTCATCTCATTTGTCTAATTTATTTCTCCTTTCTCTCCTCCGGACTCAGAAATCAATATTAGCATGAATTTATGAAGGATTTTGCCGTTTGAAGCGAGTATTTTTGCTCAGGGGGCCAAAGGAAAGATTCACTGATATATTTTGCAGAAGTCCTTTCAGCAGGTGCAGATTTATTTGTCATATTTACTGTCTGCTGCCATGAACACCTTCAATATTTATTTTTAAAACGCAATTAAATACAGCAGTTTGTTGCAATAGAACAATAGTTAGATGATGCAGCTGTCATATTTAGACAATATTGGTTCAAAACGATGCACGAATGCACAGAGAAGAATCGAAGATGAGGAACCTACTTTTTGTGTTTTCTTAGTCCTTGCAGTTCTGTTTATGTCTGCAGTTTATTTCTTCTATGAGTCATTCAACAAATTACTGAACACTGGTACAAAACAGAAGCGTGACCCCTGATGGAGTAGAGAAGCGATTGGGCACAGAGTTTTGTTACGGTTTCGTTTCAGAGCCATTTCTGCTCATCTTCCAATGCATTAAACAAACTAATGAGATGTGAAACTGTCAGTGATTGCAATGTTCAGGTCCGACACCGTAACAAAACAGAGTGCCACATGCAACGGCCGACTGCAAATCAAACATCAGTTAACAAGAAAATAAGAAGGTCTTGTCACTAACGGTGCATAGCTGATGAGCTTCCTGCTTCCAACCAGCCACTCCCCAGCTAACCAGCCTGTGTATGACTCATCACATGGAGCATGTGATCGTTTTCTTAATGCACTCTTGCTCAGAGACTTCCATTTATCTGCCAGGGGGGGTTCCTTCCCCATCAGTGCATGACAGGCAACAGGACATCCCTGAAAGACAAGTATAAAGGGAAGCCCTGGCGTATCTGCCTGTGTGGGTGTTTGCCTGTTTCTTCTAGCATGAAATGTTTGTGCTGATAGCAGCTTGAGTGGTTGTGTGTTGAATTTTCTGCAGGCCACCTTTAGATGAGGGATGAGTCATCCGGATGGAGACCCCGAGGAGGACTGGCAGGTTAGTGATTCACCCTGAAAAATAAAAAAAACATGCAGAAAGAGAAGCTGTAGAATAGATAGGAGTGTGCCTTTCCCCCATTAATATTATGCATTAAAATCCATATCAGTGTTTGTATATGACAGCATGCAAACATATGGGACCCATCCATTTGCATTTGTGAAAGCATGCACACATCCATGCATATATGCATGTCTTATGCTTCTAAAAGCTTGCTTTGAGCTGTTTTTGTTTATCTCCTTTCAGAGTGTGGAGGGTTGGTGTGTACATATATCAGAGAAACGCCAGCGGGGATTGTTGACTCCATTAATCCAGTATGCACGGGAGTATTTCTCATTCCACACACACACGCTCTGACTCTAATAAGCTTGCTAAAACAATATGAAAGGTAAAATGCACACATGGCTGTGAGCATCTACACTTTGTATGCAGATGCAATTTAAATGATCTCATTATTTTCTTGTCAAAAATGTCCTCGCCCTCGTTTGCAATCGCAAAATCCAATGTGAGGAGTTCGGATGTTTCCAGCTCTGTGTCAGTTTCATTATGTAAAATCTGTTAGCTTCTGTTGTGATGCTGCTGTGCTTATCAGCCACCCTCAAATGCAAAAATGCTGTTTTTTCTGCTGACAAAAATATCCCATGAAGCACTGGACTTATTTTAATGAAACTCTCAATGACATGGTTGGCTGTACGTCTATAACTAATTAACATTTGGAACCAACTCGGTTTAAGATGGCTGCTAGAGCTAATCACCGTTAGCAAACTCATGCATGCCTCAGACAAATTTAAAGATATTGGGCTAAGCTGTTGGGGGGCTGTAGCTGATCTCTAACACAAACTTTGAGCAACAACTGATTAACCCTTTGCCATTGGAGTCAACCCAGGACTGTCATGGTCTGAGGTGAGCTCCTCTCCAGTTATCTTCTCTGAGTCTGACTTTCAGGTGGGCGGAGCTGGAGAGCAGGACACCTGCAACCTGTTACACCATCAACCTGGTGGAATATAAGGAAGGAGGGAGACGCCTTCAACTTGCCGGATGATTACTCACTTTGGGTAGCTTGTGCCACTAAGTCTCCAGGTTTCTAGATAAGCTTGTGTTTTTGTGCCCTAGGCTTTTTGTGTCTCTTGACCTCCTGCTCTCCACTATACCCCAGGACTTTGACTCTCCAGACCATCGCCGCCTCCATCCCGACCCTAACCCTAACCTCGTTCCAACCCGCTCTCCCTCCGCTCACCTACCTGGACCCACCGGACTCCCTCTTGGCACCCCCCCCCCCCCCCCCCCCCCCCCCCCCCCCCCCCCCCCCCAGCTCGACCTCAGCCCGTACATCCCCCCTCGGGATTCCAACCTTTCTAGTTGCGGTAAGAACCATCTCCGCAGCTTCCGTTGGATCCACTACTGAACCTAAGTTAATAGACTCTCTGTTTTCCAGACACGGCACAGGAGCTGCAGGCCCTCACTGACGTTCAGTCACCCTTAGTTCAACCTTATTAATAAACGTTATTTTGTTCTCCTTACCTGTGGTCCTGTGCATGATTCTGCATGTCTTGGGTCAGATCAATCCCTCAAAACATGACAAGGACGTTGGTTAGCAAAATATCTCATCAACCATTGAAGGGATTTTAATGAAACTCTCAGAACGAAATCATAACTGTGAAAATGCTGACCAATATTGGTTTTTCTATTGCCAAAGCTGATATGTTCTGCCAATTTTTATGGGCCGATTTTCATGGCCGATATCTAGACGGTTTCCACCTGATTTTCATGCTAAAATGTCACTAATAACATCGGTTGATGCACAAAACCTCTGAAGCTGAATCAGTTTTTGAACTCTGAATTTAACTAAATGTTAAATCTTACCTTTGTGCACTGTTCAGTGTTAAAGTCAGACACCTAAATAAAGTTTATTTAGAGAATTTATTATGCAGATGTTATTGGTGAACGTAAAAATACCATCCATTCATTTTCTTCTGCTTATCCGTAGTCGGGTCGCGGGGGCAGCAGCCTAAGGAGGGAGGCCCAGAAGTAGTAGTAGTAGTAGTAGTAGTAATAGTAGTAGTAATAATAGTAGTAGTAGTAATAGTAGAAGTAGTAGTAGTAGTAGAAGTAGTAGTAGTAGTAGTAATAGTAGAACTAGTAGTAGTAGTAGTAATAATAATAGTAGTAGTAGTAGTAGATGTAGTAGTAGTGGTAGTAGTAGGAGTAATAGTAGTAGTAGTAGTAGGATTTAGTAGTAGTAGTAGTAGTAATAGTAGAAGTAGTAGTAGTAGTAGAAGTAGTAGTAGTAATATTAGAAGTAGTAGTAGTAGTTATAGTAGTAGTAACAGAGGTAGTAGAACTAGTAGTAATACTACTACTACTAGTAGTAGTAGTAACAGTAGAAGAAGTAGTAGTAATACTACTAGTAGTAGTAGTAGTAGTAGTGGTTGTAGTAGTAACAGTAGTAGTAGTAGAAGTAGTAGTAATACTACTAGTAGTAGTACTAGTGGTAGTAGTAGTAGTAACAGTAGTAGTAGTAGAAGTAGTAGTAATACTACTACTATTAGTAGTAGTAGTAGTATTACTACTACTGCTACTACTACTAGTAGTAGTAGTAGTGGTTGTAGTAGTAACAGTAGTAGTAGTAGAAGTAGTAGTAATACTACTAGTAGTAGTAGTAGTGGTAGTAGTAGTAGTAACAGTAGTAGTAGTAGAAGTAGTAGTAATACTACTACTATTAGTAGTAGTAGTAGTATTACTACTACTTCTACTACTAGTAGTAGTAGTAGTAGTGGTTGTAGTAGTAACAGTAGTAGTAGTAGAAGTAGTAGTAATACTACTACTACTAGTAGTAGTAGTAGTAACAGTAGTAGTAGTAGAAGTAGTAGTAATACTAGTAGTAGTAGTAGTAACAGTAGTAGTAGTAGAAGTAGTAGTAATACTACTACTACTAGTAGTAGTAGTAGTAGTAGCAGCAGCAGTTTTATGCTTTCATGTATTTCTTCTATTGTTCAATGTTTTAATTTTTTTTATCATGATTTTATGTTGTTCTCAGAGCCTTGGCCTCCTGTAACGGGTGTGGAAGGCGCTATATAAATAAAGGCTTGATTGATTGATTGAGCAGTAGTAGCAGCAGTAACTAGTAGTAGTAGTAGTAGTAGTAGTAGTAGTAGTAGTAGTAGTAGTAGTAGTATTAAAAAAGAAGAAAACAAGCATGGACACCTACAGGTTTTATGACAGGAGCATACCTGATGAGACTTGCATGACCTATTGCAGCCAGATAGCCACGATTCTAAACTTCTTTTTGCTCTTATGGAAATGCATTATTTCTGGTTTTATGGTTCATAAACATTTGGAGTTGTTTAGATGAGATAAAAAATTCTTGAAACATTTTATCTGAACACTTTGACCAGTTCGTTGTGCTTATTTACAGCTGACCATTCCAAAAACCATTAGCTGCAGACATGAAATTGCAGAGTGGATTTTTGCAAATAACATTCAGAACATTTAGTCAGATTCAAGTGTGCTTTGCTTTTTAATACTTTAATTGGTGCTAAATGATTAGTTACCTACTCACACCTTTTGGTAGCCTGGCAAGCCATCCTATATATGTGTATATATACTCTGCAAACTCTGCAAAGCAAGAATTGGTCTAGTTCACTAGGCTAACCTTTTGGGATTATTTTGTTCCAACTAACCATGCCAGTTGTCCCTAACTAGTGCCGAATTGGGAATCATTGTGTAGTGATTCCAAAGCTTGAGTATTTCAGGTGGTTTGGATGAGTTATGGATATGCTGTGCTCCTCACAGATAAAGCATTCAGAGTGGGGTGTTCACAAAAACCAAAGTGAGGGATCAGAGTCACGAATGTGGCTGTGGTTAGAGCTGTTGGAGCATATCTCCTTACATTAGGATGATTTATCAGCAAGGCGGGATGTTTGGCTGATGATGAGGCAGTTATCGAGGATAGACAACAGCGAGATCATTAATCTTCCCCCTGATCACCATGCAGAGGTGTGTGTGTGTGTGTGTGTTTTGTTATTTTGCAGATATAAAATGTTGCTCTCAGTGCCACATTTAAGAATTTATCTACAAAACAAGAACACTCTGTCTCTTGCAATGCATCTTTAGCTTTTTCAAATAATCGTACACTTGTAGAAACACACACACACACACACACACACACACACACACACACACACACACACACACACACACACACACACACACACACACACACACACACACACACACACACTGATTTTCTCTCCCAAAGGTCACCTCGAGCTGCACAAATTGGCTTTGGTTGGCTGAGGTCTCGGTGCTGGCAAATTAGTAAGGCCCTGCATCTCTTTGAAAGTCTAAATCAGATTTTTTTTTAACCAAACAGCATCCTCTCCTCTTTTCTTTGTCTCCTTTTTAAAGCTCTTCCTTGTTTTCTCCCTCCCTCTTTAATTCCTCCTCCCTTGTTCTTCTCATCCATCAAATCCACATCTCTTCTCCCTTTTCCACCTTCAGTCTCTCACTCTCCTCTTCCTCTTTTCAGAGCTGATGAATGGGAATTTCTCCTGCTGTATCACAAAATGCAGCCGCCGTATTATTCAGTCACTCTTTCAGACAGCTGTTAAATGCAGTTCCACGTGAGAAGTGTTATTCTCTCTCTGCTGCTAAAGCATTCCTTCATCTGCACTTATTGCTGCAGTGACGTAGGAACTCAGGACACGGCTTTCATTAAGGAAGAATGATACTCCCGTGTCACCAAACAAGCCGTGGCTATTAATTTACAGCCAGCAACACTGTCAGACGAAAAAGGCTCTTGTTTTGTAACTGACATCAGGGTGCATCCATGTGAAAAATGAAGAATTAAAGGCATGTAAACATTGCATACAGAACCAAAAGTGCAATGGTACACTGTCTCATTAAGAATATTAATTACACTCTGAGAAATTAATATGTAAACACACACAAAATTGTCCTTTTCTGACATCCTTGTCTGTCCGAGGGAATTCTGCTTTATTTTCATTTAATCTAAGAGCTTATCATAAAATAAGAGTTCATTTTCTGCTTATTGTAATAAAAGATTCTGTTTTTACATTTTACAAGCAAAAATAATATTTTCTTTCTTTGTAAACACAATATTAATCTCCAGGCAAATGTATCTGAAACAATTTTATTTAAAATGCACAATGCACAAACAGCCATTAAGACACTTGTAGTATTTTGTACTTGTAAAGAGTATTTAAGGTAAGTAAAAAATTAACAAATACAAACTTTTATCCCACAAATAAAATTAATCAACTTGTAGAGATTCAAAAGGTAGAATTATCAATCCCACAAAGTTTACAAATGTATATTTTATCCACCTTTTGCAGTATTGATTGAGTTGTTATGTTACCAATTCTATTTCAGAATTATTTTCAATACACTGACCCCACAGAAATAATGTAAAAATAGCTGACTTAGCTCATACACAGGTAAGAATGGAATGAGATAACTGCATATTTTTGCATTTGAAATCAGTTTTAAAGATGTTGCATACATTTCTAGGCTGGACTTTCTCTCGTGGAATAACCCAAAATAAGATAAATCAAACCATATTTCTCAAAACAACAAATAGATTTGAAATATATGTCTTAAGTGTGTGCATGCATGCATGCATGTGTGTGTTGCTTTCAGGAATCCATTCATACAAAATCAAAGAGCAATGGTCCGAGCACACAACCTTGTGGTACACCTACTGTATAACAGATTTGAATGGTTGTTGTTTTTTCCATACTGTCAACTTTAACCCATTATTTCCTTCTTCCAAAAAGTATTTGAAACAATTATGGTGTTGCAATAAATAAATAAAATGTTTAGTGTAAAAGTATTCCTTGATTGAATCGAATATCTTTTTTAGGACTAAGAATACCGGTCCTATTGCATTGTAATAATAAAATATTTTTTGTACCACTTTACAGTAAATCAACTTTTATATGTGAGACATAAATGAAGTGATTTAGAAATCATCTTCCAAAGCAGAAACACAGTGATAAGTTTTTTAAAGTTTTAATAAATCCTTTATAAGGGTGGTCTTATTTTAAAAATGTTAGTTTGCACAAAAGACACTGTTTTAAGTCCTGATATTATTTTATGGACATTGTATGATAAAAACACTTCAGATAATGAACATTTACCTAATTAATTTTTAACATATTTAGTGCATCACTGATGCTGTTGACAAAGAAGTACTTTAGCCTAATGAGACATAGCTGATAAAAAGGGTCAAACATCCTCGTTCTGCAATGTTCTCTGTTTCTAACTGCAGGCATGCAGCTAGTTTCAGCAGAGAACAGAACAGTTCGCACAGACAACAGACTGAAAAAGTACTGACTTTGATCTCCACCAAGTGAGTCCTCATCTTTTGTTTTGCCACCGGCTGCGTTGGCATGGAAACCCCAGCAGAGCGAGGAACGCTGTGGTCGATCAGCAAATGGGTCACACGAAGAGTAAAACAAGCAAAGACCCGCACACACGGAGTTGTGTGGCAACCCCTTTAGCATTAAGAGCAGCGTTACAAAGCAAAGAAACCCCTGACCTATTTCACCACTGGGAGACAGAACGAGCCCCTTTCTTTTGCACAACCTGTCTATGATGCAACATGGTGTACAGTTAAAGTATAAGCCAGGAACCATATAGGTTACTGTAGATAGGCTCTATGCCCTTTGCACGGGGCAGTTTATGCTACTTTCCTTCCAGGAATCATGTTTAAAGGGATGTACACTGATACTTTTAAGTGTGCAGGTTTGGATTTTGAACAAAATACAAAAGAGTATATTTATCTTCCTGAGACAATCTCAGTTGTTGCTGAGCTTAAACACTACCTTAACACGATTACTTTGCAACTGTTTTACAGCTTTGATTCATTCATATTTAGCTTGATCATTCATTAAGGATAGAGAGACCTGCCTTAGCTTAGTGGCAGATTGCTATTCAAGTGTTCTGATGCCCTGCTGACCAATTTACAGCCCACGGCATGGCCCCGTTTCCATTTATGAAGCACAAACCAGGGAACGATTTAGTGTTACAGGAGTTATGTGAGTCTTGGGTCACCGCCACCTATCGGTGACCTTGTAAAAGTATCTGCAGGCCAATGTGATGAAATAAAAGATCGTGTTTACGGCAGCAAAACTCATGAAGAAGAGTTCACACTTGAAAATAACTTCTCTGTTTCAGCCTGACAACTTTTTTTGCAATCAGCAGTAAATAATGATATAAGTGATGTAAAGAGATCCAAACAACACTCATTCCAGGGTGTCTGGCTGCCTGACTTCTCCTGCGTGGTTCATGACTAGCATTCAGTTACATCATTCTTCAGAGAGCGGAAGCTCAGATTACAGGAAAAGGCAAACACGGGCCTCTGGGGTCTGTACGGGTGTGCGTTTGCATGTGTGAGTGTGAGTGTGTGCACTCGCTTCTTCTTCAGTGTGCTCTTCTTATATGACAAATCAGGATGTTTGACACGTTTCTCTGGATGGATGAATTTTTGCTGGGATTCAGATTTCATCATTGAGTTTGACACACAGTTTCGGGCTGTTTGTATAGTTGAGATTTGGGTCTCTGTGCAGTATTCTCTCATGGTTCTTGTTGAGAGGCTTCTTTTTTAAATAAGTTTGAAAACCTTTCATTAGAATGTGCAAAACTGATTTGGTTATTTGATCAAAGTAAATTTTCTTAATGCCTTTAATTTCCTTCCAATGAATTCAATAAAATTTCTCTTGGCTGTTATGAGGGGAACATCTATTAGGAGTTAAAGTAACACTCTGCAACTTTTACACCTTAAAATTATGCTTATTTGTAAAGTTTTGGCGTCATAGTATTATCTACTATGTTCATTTTCATACCTGTGTTAGTGTTGGGGGGTCCCACGTCTGTTTACGGCAATATACAGTTTTTGAGCTCGGGTCGCTACTGGAAGTACTGACTGGGTGTTGCTTTACGGCACTATATGGCAAGCCAAAAGGATAAAAAAAAGCATGCGTTCTAAACACACGTTATGTCCGCCAAAACGCACATCTTGAACGCGTGTTTTGATGCCAAAGTGGCAAAAACTCGCATGTTCTAAAAGCGAGCATTATGTCCGCCAAAACGCACATCTTGAACGAGCGTTTTGGCGGACATAATGGGAGTTTAGAACGTGCAATTTTTTTATCCCTTTGGCTTGCCATACTTGTATAGCGTAGACTCGCTGGTTAGCAGTGGCAGATTCACCAAAGAAAGCTAGAATGAGTCAAGAGCTTCGAGGCGAAGTGCGCGAGGGGGTTAAGAGAAAAGCAATTTGTGTCGTGGGTTGTCCGTGAGAGAACCCGCTGAAGAGTTTCTGTGCTGAAGTAAGAGGTAAAACATGTTTAAGTTTCCACCCGAAGCTTTTGGGACTGTTTTGTACTGTTAGCTTAGCACTGCAAGTAGCTGAGGCTAACGAGCTCGTAAGAAGACTATAGGCTGCTGTTCACTAACCCAGCTGGGCTTAGTAGCTTATAAAGGATCGTTGCCAAACTGGAAAACGACAGATTGGACCCAGATAGCACTCTGAGCCACCCGGAAGCGCTCAGAGGACCTCTGGCTCCGTGGGAGAGAAAGACTTGTGACTGGGTGTGGGCCACACACTTGGACTAATGGCAGATTGGAGAGTGACAGTGAGCGTCGGCCCGAGCTGTTTTCCACCGGAGGCGAGGACTTCATTGACTGTATCGGTTGGGATTAATACTCATCTTGCACAAGGTACCTTGTTTTATTTTATTTTGCTCTTAGCAGCGAAGAGGCGGCTGAGTTTCTACTTGCGCAAGGATCAAAACAGGCCTGCAACGAAGGGTTAGTTTGGGGTTTGCCGGCTTTAAGTTGAACTTTGTTAGTTTTACTTTGTTACTGTGCAGCACTTCGGTGGCATGCATCATGCCTGTAAGGGGCTCTATAAATAAAGGTGATGATGATGATGATGATGAGCTAATAAGTGCTGAAATAAGTACTCTTGAACTGGGACACTTGAAGGACATTCAGTGTGTGTAATTTTGTGTTTTGAACAGTAACAACCTGTTTATTTTATTCTGAAGGTCAGATAAGCAATTTTGTTTACTTTATTTACAATTTCATTTAATAAAGGGGGGTTATTGTGTTCACCTTAAACCTTGTGTTAAGTGGTACTTGGGTCTGTTCCTCCTTAGTAGAGTGTATATGTGTTCTTAGTGCTAAACCTTAGTACAGTGCGTAGATCCAAAACATATTACCTGTGGGTAATTAAAATAAGAAGAAGTTGATAGAACCCAGAGCCCACTCAAGTAATTTGTGAGCAAAGAAGGGCTACAGCTAGGTAAGTAATAAATGATTTCACCAGGGTTATTGTGTTTGATCGGGCATAAAATTGTTATACAGTCCTGATAAAACTATTTATTCAATGTGTGGAGGCGGAAAAGTTTGTTTTGGTTGTTTTGCCTGACATTAGGAATGTAACATGCCTCTTATGCCCCAGAGAGAGATTTGATTTTACGACAGTGACGTTACGCAGCAAGCCTCTAGAGGGCGACAGAGAGCATATAACTGCAAAGTTCAGGAATGTGGCGTTTATGTTTCTTTAAGGTCTGGAATATACTTGCTGTTTAACCTCACGTTGGCGCAGGCAGCAGGCTGGGTCTTTGTTCACATACTTGCTGCTACACGGCACTGCACTGTATGTAGTACCAGAGTGTTCCACTAAGGGGCAAACTAGAGTACTCAGACCAGATAGAGAGCCGGGTTTGTGGGTACAACCAAAACAAACATGGCGTCAATAAAAGAGATCAGTAACTGGTTAATTCTGAGATCATGACAGAAAAAAGACAGCAGCGGTATCGTAGATAGTGTGAAAGATCTGTAAACCAGAGACAGAGTCACCATGGTGAGTGTGTCTTGCTCGTTTTGTCAACTCCACCTACTGGACACGCACAAACAACGCTTCAAATCAACGCAAGCTATGTGTGGCAGCCATTTTAAACACGTGTACGCATCGTTAAACAGCAAGTATATTCCGGCCCTAAAACCCTGGTACCTTTCCCACAAAATGGGCTCCAAATAGTAAAACTGCTGATAAAAAGAATTTCAAGGAAATTTTGTAGGGTGAATTTGGAAATTAGGCATGCTGGTGCTCCTCTGTCTTGTCTATGAAAGGTCTTCTGAACCACTCTTTAGCCCTTTTTATAAAACAATGGCGGCAATTTGCTGCAACGCCGCGACAGCATCTGGGAGCATAAGGTCGTTTATAAGAGCTCAGACCGTGGCGGTAATGTGGCACAATCGTGTCCTTTTTATAAAAGATTACGTGATTGCGGTATAAAGGAGGTATGGGGATGGTCTCTGCGCTGTTGCGGACTTCCGTTTATCTTGGACATAACTTGCTTTTTTTTGCGATCGAAGCCGCGCTCCTTGAGTTTTTTCACAAGCAGCTACAGGTGTCTGTCCTCCACCGTCCCTGTCAGCTGTCAGATGATCTGAGCTGCAGGCAGCTCTAACGGAGAGAAGCTCCCAGCGCTCTGCATCGCTCCAGTTTATCATCTCAGCTGATTCTGTTTACAAAACGAAACTTATGCCCGTGTTTACTTTCATTTTCAATATAGTTCCAGGATGGTGCTCTGCATTAATTCATCACGTGATCATGACATCACCCTCTGTTGCGCCAAGGCTTAATGTGCGTTTATAAGACTGGTATATTACTACCAAGCCTGGCGGCACAAATGCCGCAAAATTCCCGCATCGCTTGCTGCCATAGTGCCTTCATAAGACACACCGTTGCAGTAATATTGCGCTGATTTGCCGGCACGGTGTGTCTTATAAAAAGGGCTTGTGTCTCATCAATCAGCCAGGAAAGATTTACCATGGGAGACCCTACCCGGGGTACAATGCAACTATAAGAAGTCAACCGCAACCATAAGAGGTCACAAGCCAGTGATTCCTTGTTCCAGTCCCAAGTGCGGATAAACGCAAAAAGTTGTGTATGGAAGGGCATCTGAAGCCAAAAAAAAAATGCCGGATCGGTCAAGGCCCAGGTTAACGACAACTGCCACCGGTGCTGTTGAGCTACAGGGTGCCGGTGGAATTTAGACTACTGTTGGTCAACGGAGGAGAGAAGGAAGGTGTGTTTGTAGCCAAAGACAGAACAAAGCTGCAGTAGAGACGAAGCAGCGGCTTTGACCCCAGAAGTTGCGACGGAGGCGGACCAAACAGGAAGGGAAACTAGCTTTCTAGAGCCCTGTATATAGATCTTTATGGTTGTGTTGGAGGTGACAACGGAGATTTGTCGTGTTTCCCCTCGTGGTTGCCACAAGTGTTTGGCATGTCTTGCAAAGTACTTGTGTTTGTTGAACACAAGTACTTTGAAATAATAGTCATGCTGTTTGAATTATGAGTTCTTTCTCGCTAACATTTTCTGCACACGTCTTACCCTCAGTCTTTGTGACTCTCTAAGCTAACGCAGGTGTTTGCTAGCCATCCAAATGAAGTGCTGTCCACCTAGGCACCAAGGCATCTAACCTATAAGAACCCAACCGATTGGCCAAATGGGTGAAGGGCTCTATTTGATTTGTCAAAAACTTCATGCTTCCATTTGATTGACAAAATGCATTATGTGTAGCAAAAATTTGAGATGACCATTAATTGCGATATTTTTCTGTTTTTTGCGGTATGCCTATTGCGCATGCTGATATTGCGATAACAATATATTTGCGATATATTGTGCAGCCCTACTCCCTACACTAATTACGGACCCTTGGGGACATAACAGGAAAGGCAAGAGTGAGGAAGACCAAAAAGGAGATTTATGGATGCGGTGAAAAAGGACATGAAGTTTGTTGGTGTGAGTGTAGAGGATGGAGAAGGTAGTTTAAATGGAGGCCAAAGGTTCACTGTGGCAACCCGGGAAACCAAAGGAGAAGAAGACAGTATGGTCCTTAGGGAGCTAAACTTCTACACCACAGTGAGTTTACACACTAAGATGTTGTCAGTTTAGATACACAAACCATTTAAAACACTAGAATACATCATGTGCTAGTGCAATGCATCAATAAGCCAAAGAGTGTGTTCTACCCCCCAAAAAGTGTAATGTTCCTAATGCATTACCCTTAGTAATCCTCTACATTATTTTAGCTCCAAAACAGTATCCTCCACCAGTATAGGTGGATTATATGCAGGCACCGAAGCAGCTAAGTGCACAAAAAGCTGCATAATAACCAAGGTGATGTAAAACAGCCTAGTGCACCATCAGGCAGGCTGAAGTTGGGACACAGCTCGCAAAGCTTCTCCTTCCTGCCTCTAACAAGCACGCTGGTTAAATCAGTGCTCCATAATTATCGAGACAGAATGGGCTTCCAGATGTTCCCGAGTCAATTGTACATCAATAAGTCCAGCTGAGGCCAGTGACTGTGTCTCTTGGTGTCTCGTGTCTCATCACTCAGGCTCTCTCACCCTCCTCTTCCATCTGTCTCCTCACTGGCTTCTTGTGCATAAGTCTGTTCATCCTGCTCCCTGTCTCTTCAGACGGCGGAGTTGAGATGAATTTCACAGTCTGTTTGAAGCTGCTACTCAGCCGCCTGGATAAATGGGTGCTGCTTCTGGATGCCGTTGCTGCGGCTGCTGATGCTGCCGTTTCTTTGCATCTCAGGAGCCAGGCGACTGTCGTGTGCTCTGCCTCTCGCTGCTTTCACACTCTCATCACGCTGATTCGAGCCAGACCCTTTTGATTGTAGGCTGTTGAAGTGCAGCAGCACATTGGAGGATTGTTCACATACCATTAACAGACGTGCACCGCTGCACTTATAGATTCTGAGTAATGTGAAATGCATTTCCCGCTGTCAACAACAAGGTGTAGCTAATTGAAACCTGATGTAGACGCTCGTGAGTGCTGTTGCAAAAGATGCGTTTTGCTCACAGTTGGTTTTATTAGTACAGGCTGTCCTCAGGTTGGACCTTCAGTGGGTTGGAGCCTGGCACTATTATCACCGTGAAAGCCTTCAAGGATTTTTGACTCAATATGGTTTGAGTTACTCTAAAAAGAATTAGTTTCAAAGACTATTAAACAAAGTGTGTCACATTTAGATACTTGCCCACAATGATCACTGAAGTAACTTCCATTCTTTAGTTCTCAGCTATTATTAGGTGTTTTTAGCTCTGGTTCATCGTTCTGTTGAATAAACCCATCATCTGAGACTGGGCAGCATGTTTAGCTCTGCCTTGATGGTTTGGACCCATTGAACAGGTTCAGGTCTCCTTGTAGCAGATGCAGCAGAAATTAGCCTCCTCCATGTTTTACAGGAGTTCTTTTCTTCATACACAGCAAATTTAAAAGTGTTAATTTGGGGGGGTTGATCCAATTTAACACTAAGAATAGTTCATTTAACACTAAAAAGAGTTATACAGTTGATATGTAACACTGACATGAGCAGGGCCAGCCCAAGCATTTGTAGGGCCCCAAGCAGGTTTTCCTTTGGGGCCCCCATACCAACCAGTCAACACCAGATAATTCATAATTCTTAGGCTTCACTGTGTGTAACATACTCACTATCATTAGCATCTTTTGTAATCAGCTTACATCATTCTGGTTTTATAATGGCTATTAACCTTACGTTAGTATCAAAACAACAAAAATGCTCTAACTAATTAGCATTTTAAAATCCAGAGTGTTATTTAAGTGTGGTATATTAATTCAACTATTTGAAAGTAACATCTGAAGGGAAAAAACAACAAATGTATAGTACACAAGTTAAGTCTTTTGTTCTTAAAATTTGGAACAAATGTATAAAACGTGCAATCACTAAAAGATAAAACCAAATTACACTATAAAAATAATATATCAGCCATTTTCCATGTGTGATATAAACGTGTTTGTCTAATTTAAAGTTATTAAAAAATTTTTTTTCACGCTATCTTGGTGCTCTTGAGGGGCCCCTGGTGGTGCGGGGCCCCAAGCAGTCGCTTAACTCGCGCATGCCTTGGGCCGGCTCTGGACATGAGAGTAAAACCTGAGAGTTAAAAAGAAGTGTTTCCTAATCAACTCTGTAGGAGTCATTTTTGACAAAATAACTCCTGAGAAGCTAACTCCTGCAGAGTTAATTCACAGACCCCACCCCTTCATTCTAAAAGTTGAACTGGTAGCGACCGGTTGGCTGCAGAGCGCTGCAGTGGGCGAGGTGCATTGTGGGTAGTCATGTTTTTAGTTAGTTTCTTCTATTTTGGGGTGTTTATGCATGTTTATTTTGGGGAGGTTGCAAATGTGGTGTTACTTGTTGTGTCACGTTGGTAAGTGAGGAGGTTGGTTAAAGGAATGGGACTGCTGTGTTGTTCCACTGTCACAATAAAAAAGTGGTGCATGGTTCACACTAAATGCTCAGGACTCCGGTCCTTGTGTTCCTCTCTCACTGTCATGAGGTGTACAAGGCATGAGTTAGCTGGTAGAGTTACTATATTAACTCTAACACTGGTAAATCAGAGTTAAAGTCCCAACACTCCAAAAAGAGTTAAATGAACTCTTTCTGGTGTGGACCCATATAGACACTTTAAAAGTGTTGAAATCAACTCTGACAGTGTTAAATTGAGCATGCTGAGTTTGCTGTGCATGTTTCAAGCTGATGTGATTTAGGTTTGTCTCGTCTGTCCAAAGGACATTATTTCAGCCCTCCTCAGTCATCTTCCATCAGGTTTGCTTTGGCCCAATCAGCAGCAGATGGTGCAATCTGACACTGCTGTACCTTGACCTTTTATATCATCTCAAATCTCTTTGCAGGTTGTTACAGACTCTCTGGTTACCACTTGTTTTATCTATCACTTCAATTTGTCATCAGTTGTCCTTCCACAGTCACACCCAGGGTGGTTGCTACAATGTTGTGGACCTTGTGGACCATCAAGCTGTTTGGAGATAGTCTTCTTTCCTTTAAAATGTTTGATCTCTTGAGAGAGTCCTTAGATTTCTTTGGTCCATGTTCAGCGTGCTACACTCTAGAGAAAAGTGATCCACAAAAGGACAAAGAGTGAATCACCAAAAGGCTTTAAGGTGTCCAGGAAAATCTCAGCATGGCTACAAGTCAACGTTGTCAAAACACACAGAGCATCACGCCTTGCAGGGTGTGTGGGGCCTTGTATACAAAGAGTGGCCATTTTTCATCAGTGACGTTTTGAATGCTCACAAGATGAAAAGGGCACGTGCAAAAAGAGAGAGAGCGAGAGCTACATTAATAGTGCACCAGTAGACCTTGAAAACGAACCAGCTTGTATAACAGCAGGAATTTCCCCTGAATTGAATGAATGCATCTTTTATACACTCGTGCAGTTCCTGGTATGGAATGTCAAAGTGTCAGCTGTGAAAAAGGTCTATTGTCTGAGCAACCATGTTGATTCCTACCTGCTACTGAGAGCACCTACCCTGGTCATGGGTATCAGAAGTGGATTAGGGATGGAAGGTGTGCAGAAGGATGCATTCTCATGGCATGTGTGTCTTTTACCCACCGGAGGGGAAGGCATGAAAATGAACTTTGGAAAAGAAACAATCCGATATGAGCAGGATGACATTCATAGGTCAGTGATGTTGCTTTGACATGTGCCCTGCTCTTATACAACATACCTTCATTCCTCAGTATGTTTATAGCATGTCTCAGTATTTCAGAGGTATTCTGGGAAATAGGAGAAACCTAAACAGCAATAAAAGAATGTTTTGACCATGTGAAATGATTTGTTTTTCCTGTAAATGTGATTATTTCCTCATAGCTTCCTGAACAGCTTATGTTTGGATACGCAGCATTTACATCTGACAGGACTGATAAGCTAACGGCTAATCTGAGCACAGCCAAGACTAAAGTGGATTAGAGCCGTGTAATGCCCACACCAAGAAAAAAAAGCAATGAAAATGTTATTTTGGCATTTTTTAATTGATTGGGACAATGAGAGTTATAATAAAATTTAAGATAATATAATAATAACAAAATTAATATTAAGGTAATAACAATTATTTTTTTAAAGGATCCATATTTTTTTATTTTAGCATAGTTTTTAGTTGAGTTGTTTATGACATGGCAGGTTTTAATCAGATGTATTGTGCTCCCCCAACAATATGTGCAAAAGTCATTTTATAAATCTTTACATTGTTGACAATTTTGAATTATGTGTCTTATGATTTTTCCTTCAGCAGAAACATTAAAGAAATCCTGCCTGACTTGACCCTTGAAAGCCAGATCAGAGCTGATGTACGACTTCAGCGGTCCCCTTTGGCCTCACACCCAAACTAGCCTTTGGCCAGACATAAATTCCACTGAAGCAATTCAGAAATCCATCTACAATCTGCAAAAGAGTCATGATTTATACTATTTATATAGTTCAAAACGGCTGAAATGTCCCTTTAAAGATGATACAAACTACGTGTTGCTCTATGAAGCCCAACACAAATGTGTCATGTCTGTTACTAATACACAAAATTCCTAAGATACTGTATTTTTAAAAATCCTGCACATCAATCATTTTTATGCTAAAGATTTTTCCTGATGCTTATCACCTCACTGAAATTCCCAGTTTTTCTAGTCTTTGACATTCTTTCATTTTCATCCCACTTTAACAGAATTTATTTATGTTTGTTCTGTTCCCTGACTAAAAGCTGCAGACACTATTTCTTAATGTACTCATCAGCCTTTAAATGAATTGTTTCTTATGTTGCGTCATCTCCACTTTAATCTGCACTGTAACTTTGTCTTTTCCTTTAGCTCTAAACTATAATTCTATCTGTGTGTATTTTAATTTGTGTTTTTATGTTGTTTTCATATCGTGTTCTGATAATTGTAAAGCACATTGAATTGCCTCTGTGTTTGAAAAGTGCTCTATAAATAAAGCTGCCTTGCCTAATTCAACACTGAAAGAGTCAATTTCAACACTGAGCCAGAGAACATATGGTCCTGCCCTGTACAGTGTAAACGTTACACTGATCTCAGTGTTAAATACTCAGAGTCAATTTTACACTCATCAGAGTTCAGTTCAGTTATGGAGTAAACCCTCTTTAACTCTCACAATTGTTAAAATAATTTGACTCTATAAGGTAAGTAACAAAAAAGTACATTTTTTGTGCAGGCACTAGTGTTTTTTGTTTTTTACAATGCATAATTTTTTTAGAAAACCTGTCATTAAAGGGGTTAAATCTAGAAAACACACATATTTTATTATGTTTAGTGAGTGCTGAAGCCAAGGATGGAATCTGTGTAAAAAAATCACACTTATGAAATATGATTTAATTTTAATTACACCTTTTGATCAAGGACATTTTTTTTGTGCAAAGGGTCCCCAATGTTACTTTTTTTGAAGGGACCTCCAAGGGTTAAAAAAGTTTGAACTCTGAATATTAACACCAACACTGCAGGACAAAGGGAGGTATTTTACACTCACTGTCATTGAATTGACTCTGACAGAGTTCCTATACTGTGACACTGCTTATTTAACACTTAGGATTTTACTGTGTTTTGAACATAAAGCCAGCCTAACAAAAAGGATCCATATTAATGCTGCTGTAAACATCCATAAGTGGGGTTTAGAAAGTCTCATTGAGCTCAACTAACTAAATTTCATTCATTTTTCTTATTTTGCGGCTCAAGATGTTTTTAGATGCCTGGGCTTGCATCCACATGTCGACGCTTCTGTCTGAATTTTGCCCCAACTAGGCCATCGTCCCACCGAGGCTTGAAGAAAAGTGCACACACTGTAACTCCACACCTCAGCTAATATTCAGAGCACATTTCATTCTGCTAAATTCTGGCTAAAGCAGCAAGTTCTGCTCTTCATTTGTTCAGGAACGATTTTGCCTCCAGGCTTCAGGGAGCCAGACTGAGCTGTATTTTTTCTGTTCTGTGGTGAAACTGAATATTGCACAAGTTGAGTTGCGCTTTAAGACACAAGCTTGTTGAATTTTGAAGACTATTTCACAGAAACTCCTCCAAGACAGGGTGGGCTTCCTCCAGCGTGAACTCAAAAAGAAACAAAACACAGTCTACTCCGTTTCATTTTAACAGGCTGGGTTGTTCTCCGTTTGCTTTTGTTTAATGCAATTCAGCAAGGAGACAATAATGTGGCCCCCGAGCAAAACCTGCAGGCCACATGCAAAACACAACTCAACGCTGACAAGATGGCAGTGATGAAGACAATTCAGACTGAACTTTTGCTTTGATTGTTCCACTGTAGCAATCACTTGACCCACATGCACACTAATCACTGAACTATAAAATAGCACAAGTATAGGGATGCTAGATACTGGCTTTTTTACCGATATCTGATATATCTGATAAATACCGATACCAATATATGTTAGGGTTAGGGTTTTGCATTTATCCCATATCTCCTATCTTGAGTGCTTAAATAAAAAAAGATTATGCAAAATAACAACTACTTTGAGTTAAGTTAGTAACAGGAAACGTGCCATATTTATTTTGTCTCCAACAGCAGCTGAATCTCATTCTCCCTAAGCTAAGATGTGTGTATTAGTTATAGTAATGTATTGTTTTTTCTTTTTCTGTATATTGCAGCTATGGTGAGAAAGCATTTTTAAAGATCTTCAGATAAGAAAAGCAAGCCGTGGGTGAAGATTCTTGTTTTTGTTTTAGTCGTCTGTTAGCTGGCTAGCTACACATTGCTACGTGCTGCAAGGACATGTGCTTTAGTGTATTCAGCCTCATTTATTAAGTTTATTGCACTTGTAAATTGTATATTTGCATGTTTGGCACACTGTGCTGCTTTTTGTATTTTCTGAACTGTTTGTGTGAAATAATAATAATAATACAATAAACAGGTATAGAATTTGATGACATTATTATCCATCCATCTGTTTTCTGTGCTTACCTGATCCTGTTTGGGGTCACAGGGACCTGGATCCAGCAGTCATCAAGCAAAAGGACACCTGGACAGGTCACTCTCTACCTGTAATACTTACGTTCTCCACCGGAGGACAGGAGAAAATAGCATTAGATGCAGCAGATTTTGAGGAAAGTACCAATCCTGTTAAAGAGGTAGATTTTTGAGAGTGAACATGACAGAACAGAACTAGTTGCAAGTTTTCCAATACCTTCTTTTTTTTAGAATGACACCAGATTTACAGCTTCAGACAGATCAACACGTCACTGATTGATTTGCATAGACGTCTGTATGTGTGTGAAAAATTGCACAATATCAGATGATGCAAATTTATGTAAAGTCCATGTAAACACCATGTGTGGTTATCAAGAATCTGTTAATAGTCACTGGGCAACGTGTGAGAAAATGATAATCTAATCTAATCCAGTTTAATCTGTAAAGCACAACCAGCGTGGAACTCAACAAACCTAAAGTAAAATGAAAGACACAACAGAATTCATGCAACAGGCCACACATGTTCTTGCATAAATTGCCGCAGAAAAAAATCTCATAGTCATGTTGTTTGACTGCATGGGTCAATGTCATTTGGTCTGTCCAAGTGGAGATCTCATCCCCCATCTCAAGACTTCATGGGGGTATCTTTCTGAGGACTGTTCTTTAACTAACTCTAGGTTTTTCTCTCATGAGAGACGCAGAATGGGGTGCTAGCTCATGCTCCGGATGCCCTCTGTCTCTCCGGTAGTCACTAAGCTATTCTTGATTGTCACCCAGTGTTTCCTAAATGCTGCTGGTTATACCGGACTTCATTGTGCAAGATACATCTATAAATGCATCATCTGTGACTTAAAAAACAAGCAGCAAATATTTTCTGGAGAAAGGTGAGCACTGGCTCCTGTAACCATTGCATTACAGTAATCCAGCTAAGCTGTAAAAAGATGTGGATATTTGTCTATTTGCTGCCTGGACAGAATGGGCTGCATATTAGCCAGCTGCCTCAGCTAGTAAAAGCCTGACTGTCCAGGTCCAGGTCTGCTTTGACCCCTACCTTCATAATGGTTGGCTGGACCAAGGAACAGAGACCCACGTTGGAGGTCTCAGTGGAGCTACCAAAACCCTCACTTCTGTGTCTTTATAAGAAAAAATTAAGAGGTTAAGAAGTCATCCAGACTTTTATTTAATCAAGTAAATTATATAATAAAGTTGTGTCTTTAACAGTGGAACATAATGATGTTTGTCAAATAGTGGAAGCAAATACAGCTAGAAAAAGAGGTGGCTCTAAACTGAGCCCTGTGGGACACCACACAAGAAGAATGGAGGCTGAACCAAAGCAATCTGTCTCTCAAGTTGGCACTGAACCAGTCCAGGGGACATCACTGATAGGAAAATATCAAAACATATTTTGTTCTTCCAGAAAAGTTACCAATTTGCTATAATTCCGAGGATTCTGAAAAGAAATGGTAGTTTAGAGATAGACATGTAATTATTAAGAACTGTGGGATCAAGAGCAGGTTTTTTTTGTATAATATGATAATTAAGAGATAATTGTAAGTCATACACAATTACAAATCTCTTCTTTTAACAGTTTTGCATTTAAAAATAGACTTGATTAAAGGAAAGAAAGAGGCAGAGAGCCAGAAAAATGAAGTGAAAGGATGAACAGTTGGCTTTTGTCCATCCTTACTGCACTGCAGCGTGTCGCTTCTGCAAAGAAAGGGAATCAAACATGTCTGTATAAAACATTGGACGGAGAAGAAACTAGAGCAAATACTTCAAATTTAATAATGCGTCGCAGCAGTGCTTCACAAGACATTGAATGGGTGAATTATTCACTGAGGCACCTCGATTAAAAAGTGATTAATCAGTCCAATGGCACAAATGGAAACACCATCTTTAAACAGAGAATTATTAGGGCTGGTGCGAATGCATGAGGACAAACTCATTATGAAGCCAGCAGTTCTCCTCTTCATCTATTTGCTTCATATTTGCTCCCTAAAATATGCAAAGGAGGCATTTTCTTCCATGCAGTAATTAGCAGAAAATATGCAAAGCAGATCAAAAGTTGAAACTTAACAAGTTTCTTCATATTTGGAACAAATTAGGTTGTTTTTTTTATTGAGGTTTCTCTTCCCCTGTTAGTTTTCTCATATTTAATTGCTGATTCTCAAAGCTGACCTTGAAGCTACAGGATTAGCGATAATTTACAGCACTTTTGATTAAAGAGGTAGGTTGGAGAGGCTAAATACCAACATCCTGCTGGTGGTGATGTGTGAGGCCTTCTTTAACCTCTAATTCCTGCTGCACAATCAGTTTGATGTTTGCAACTCAGACTTCCAGTCTCTGAAAACCACATGCATTTATTTATTACATTAGGTTTGCTTAGTATCTCTCTCTCTCTCACACACACACACACACACGCACACACACACACACACGCTCGCACGAATGCAAAACACCTCAGGTTTTTCCTTCTCTTTATGAGCTGTGGGCGTGCATCGTTGTGTAGGTGTTTGTGAGCTTGCATGCACTTGTGCAAACATCTGATTCTGACACTCTTCATGTGCATTTCAGTGAACGCTCATTGTGTCGTGATAAAAGAACATGCAACGTGTCTTTAAAGGGAATTTGTTCTTGTGGGGCGTGATAGTAATTTTTCCTGGGTGTTTCAGCGAAAAGCTTCCTGTTTCTGAAAATGGCTTAATGCTATTTGAAGGAATGCATACTCCCTGCTGTCTAGAGCTTTAAAATAAGATCATCTGATGTTGAAAAGTGGTTTAAAAAGAACTTTAAAAACTCGTGCAATTTCACAAGATCACGTGTAATCTTTGAGTTTTATCAACTTTTCTATTTAAAAGAAACAAATGTGCACATTTAAAGTTTTGCAAGAATGCTTCTGGACTACCACTCCTGCAAACATCATGGAACGGATAACCGGAAGCCGCTTGCTCATGACAATAATTACTCTGAAAAACAGGAGACGCTAAATGCTGGGATTGTGGTTTGTGGGAGGATAAAAACATCGGCCATCGTGTTCATTTTGCACTTAGCGGCCTTGCTCTACATCCACCTCCACACAGACGCAGGTACAACCACTCAAGCTGATGCACAGAAACACAGATGGTTGTGGGGTTTGAATTAATGAACCCAAATCGGTATGTCCCTCTGCCTCACAGGAAACCTGAAAAGGCTGAAATTCCAGAGAACCGCTGAAGGAAGAAGGTGACGCCCTCTTTGAGTTCATTTAATTAATCTCAATATTATCAGGCTAACATGCTCACAGTCTGGGGATTAGCATGAGGTCTTGGTTTGATCTTCAGGACATCTGCGTTCCTGCGTTATAGAGGTAATTTGTTGCAGATTGTTGCACAGATACTTGTATGCATCCTCCTACTTGATCCTGTTGTGTTATCAGTTCATTAAAACCTCGTCGTGCTTTTTGTAACTCCAACC
Source organism: Aphyosemion australe (assembly GCA_006937985.1). Taxonomy (NCBI): domain Eukaryota; kingdom Metazoa; phylum Chordata; class Actinopteri; order Cyprinodontiformes; family Nothobranchiidae; genus Aphyosemion; species Aphyosemion australe. The sequence goes on from SSNS01000060.1 coordinate 2,043,508, forward strand.
CCACTCGGTGTCTGTGTGCCTGAAGTTGAGTCAGTTCTCATCAGCAAAAATCAAGGTGAGGTCCCTCTCCGCGGGCGAAGCTGAGCCACCAGCTGCATGTTTCTCATTCAACGCTCTGCCTTGCATCATGTTCTGACGGTAGCCACAACAAGAGACCTTAATGTTGGAGAGACAGCACGCTGCAGGGCTCGAGGCTGAAGCAAAACCTGCAAAACTTTGCATCAGGAGTTGTTTTTTTTTTAAAGTATCAGAAAGCAGATTTAAATTACTGTTTAAGGGTTGATTGCATGCCAGAAAACTTGGGTGATATTTCCTTGCAGTGTTTTCTAATGGGAGCACGAAAATCATCGATCACCGCTGTCAGCAGCTGCATCATAGATCTGTCTGCAGTGAGCTCATATCCAGACATGATGAATGCAAGTGCTCTGATGATACTCCCACATGAGGAGGGAGGCTTTCCTGTGGCCCTGTCCATTAATGCATTATAAATGAACCAGCTCGCATCTTTCAAGAGACATCGGAGGCACGTGAGGCACCACAGACCAGCGCTTCCTGTCTTCCAGTAAGGATTCCCACGTGACCTGGTCGGCAGGAAACCATGTGACGCAGCAGTCCAGACCACCAGACCAGACATTTCAGATGCACAAAGCTGCAAACATAAATTTAGGCTTTTAGTCAGACGTGTGATGCTTTAGTTTGGTCCAACGTTACATCAGCACCTGGTTAAACCTTCATTAGGAGACTGTTTGAGTCACACAGCGTAATGAATGTCACTTCTGCAGCACTCTGACTTATTTCAGAAACTTTCTCCAGGTATTAGGCGGAGAGGAAACATCCAGTCCTTTTCATCTACCGCAGAGTTCCAGTGATTGCATGTTTTGAAGTCTGAGCCAAGAGCTCTCAGCTGAGGCACTTTAAAGTTTGCTTGTCATGCAGGCACAATTGAGAATTCATCTAATAGTTACAGAGAGTCACAAGATAAGTCTGAGCTTACACTGAAATGAAGATTTTATGTAATTCTTACAAGAAAGCTCATTGTATGTTATATTTAATGAAGGTTGTAAATTAAAACCATCTCAAACTGAGAAATGAGGGAGTCAAATTTAGAGGGAAAACATGCATGACATCACATGATGTTGCATGATCTCGTGTGACCAGTTTGGGCTTAGAGTGTGACATTTCAAATCTGAGTTAGAACCATGTTAGTGTTTGCAAATGTTCATCAGATTGACTCGAAAAATTAAACAGTTTTCAATACTTTCTGAGTTCTTTAATAAAATCCACCATGCATGTTTTTGTAGAGCTTCTCTTTTCGCTACATGAAGCACCGTTTAGGGCTAGGGTTAGGAAGCATGCAGCATATTTATGAAACAGTTTAAAGCTCACCGTGCATGCACGGTGCTTGCATATGAACAGCAGCAGACAGCACACACGTGTAATCACACACCTGCGTGCACACATGCAAAGCCGCTATGGGAGAGCCAGAGCCACAATGGAAACTCTGAGTCACGAGCAGCCTTTCTCCATTCTGAATCTAAATTATTGTGGCACTGAGTCACAACAGAGGCTTCCTGTGTGCTCATTTGTTTGTCTGAACATGTGACCAAGGAGCGCTACAAACCCAAGCCTATAGAATTATTGGTTATATGAAGATAAAAGAATTTGGTGCAGACGTGTGACTGGTGGTCAGTTTTGTGTCACATATCCACGATGTAGGAAACCAGGCTGCAAACAGCAACATACGCGTCCTAAATATCGCTCTTGGGCTCACCTTTTACACTTAACTTTCATTTTCTTTGCAGTGCACTTCAGTCCCCGTCCATCCTGATTGTAAACACAACAGGGTTGACATGTCAACATAACTCCAGCTCACAATCTCACATTTTCCAGAGAGATAATGATGGCTTTTAACATTCCTGTTGCACCAACAAGATTTTGCAAACATGCATAAAAAGAAAACACACAAACACAGAAGCGTCTATATAGAGGAGGTTTAGTGACCTGTAGCAACACTCAGAGGTGTTTGTGGTGGAAGGATACCTCACAGAAGATGAAAGCGTTGTACATCGTGTTCCGGCTTCCTCCTCGTGAGCTGCTGCAGCTCAATAGCATCACACGGCACTTGGCAGCCAGCTAGCAGCAGCGGTAGCTTGCTTTGCCGCAAAATTTAAAGATAGCATTTACAACGCAGTCACCACCCAGATATGCTGCTGTTTGTGGACATGAGAGAAGAGCTGTTGCATTCTGCAGGAGGGATGGAAACTGTTTTTGGACAAGACTTCACATTTGTGGCCAGTATTTTATTTTTTTGGTAATCACAGAAAATTATGTGGGCACCACCTAAACATCTGTCTGAAACCATAGGAGTAAAAAAAGTAGACATCATGACTGCTAGCTGTTAATGGTGTGAGTTAGAGGTCCTGAGTTGATTAGAACAATCTGTAGGAGTGATTATGAGACAGGAAGGTGGGAGGATTTGAAACTGAAACCAGCCCAAATGGAATCAGAAGTGCCTTCAGTCAACCGCCATCAACCTTCTTCCGTCTGCCAAAAAAGCTTCTGACCTTTGACAGTTCGAAGGAGATGGAAACTGTTTAAAAGCTTTTGATGTCGCATGAATACACACCTTTGGTCCTTTAGCTGGATCGTATAGAAACATGAGTAAAATACGACTTTGGAAAGTGCTCCAATACAAATGTGTGTGTAAGTGAGGTAAAGTGGTGGATGTTGGATTTTTTTATAACAGCTGAACATCTTGACTTTCCTCCACTTCATGCAGGCAGGTCAGAAAGAATGAATGCCTCAGATGAGTCATCCCCATTGATGAGCTTAACATCCATCGATTCTACACCAGGGAGCAGGACCCCCCCACCCCACTCGCTGCACTTCTACCCAGGATAGGCTTCCTCCACTTTCCTAGCAGAAGGCCTGGAGCTTAAATTAGAGCTTTGGCAGCGGGCCATGTGAGAGAGGAGCTGGCAGCAACCATTCATTCCCCCGGAGTCCTCAGTCAGATTCATTCTAACAGAGACTGAGCTGAAAATGGGCCTGAGAGGGTTGTTTTCTTCCAAACAGGAGCAGCGCTACTCTACTTCTTTTTGAAGAAGTTGCACAAATGCAATCAGGCTCAAATATTTGGATTATTTATGTTTTTTTCTCTCATGTTGGGATTTAAAATATCTTAAAAACACATTAAACACAAGCTCAGATGATACTGCAAGAACTACTGTGGTCTGTTAGCATGTTAGCATCATTTCTAAAAAAATGCTTTTAAATTGTATTAAAATAGGAGAAAAATATACATATATATATATATATATATATATATATATATATATATATATATATATATATATATATATATATATATATATATATATATGTATATCACTGGCAAAAATAGGACAGACCTAAAAGTACAATACTATTTTAAGTACATCTTGATAATGGTATTGTCTTTAAAATAATAATAATAATAATAATAATAATAATAGTAATAATAATAATAATAATAATAATAATAATTAGAGACAGAAATGAAGGCAAAAACACATGAAGAGGGATTTCTGATCACTCATTTTTGTAGCTTTAGTTGTGTTTGGAGCACATGACAAAGGTTTACATGGTCTTGTAGCCAAGGCTCTGAGCTTTCTTTAGCGGTGCAGCTTGACTAGATTGATATTTAGGGCATGGATTATGCTGCTAAACTTCAACATCCCCCAATTGGGGGACCCTCAGGCTTAAATGCGTTAATTTTTTTAACGCGTTTTTTTTTTCTAATTAATTAATCCTAATTAATGCGTTAAATTCCCACCCCTAATATTTTCCTAATATCAGCCATCATAAACAAATCAAACATTATATGCTTCATATCTGTTCTCTGTACCTTCAAAATAAGACGTGATCGCTGTCCCAGGAGATTGCCTTTTATGTTCACTCTGTCATTTCTTTGGCAGTTATTACACCTGAAGTCAGAGGGGTCAGCTCAACATATTGCACCGGTTGTTGAAAGCCATCTGTTCCTTTTCATATAACGCAGCAGCCTCACTGGCACTTGTGGCACATTTCAGAGCAATAACACATCGCATCCAAACCTGCGTTCCCCCCCAGGTAATTTACAGAGCAGCATCTGCAACGAGGCAGACGATTCGTGCTGCCTGTCGCTGCGCCACGTCTGACACAGACCTGCACCTGCACAGCAAGATTCATTTCACGGAGTGATTTCAGGTTCATGCCTGCAAGCCTTCATAGCTTTTAAAGCAGCACCAGGTTTTCATTGCTCTAATTAGCCGTCTGAGCAACATGATCAGTTTAATTGTCATATGTTGCAGCAGCAGTATCTCTGCTGGAGATCTGTTTTTTTTTGTCATTGCTAATGATCAGAGACCCACCTCAGAATGGAGAAAGGAGGGTGATAATCTGAGTGTGCATGTGTTTGTTAGCAAAAAAAATCTCATGATCCACTGGGCAGTTTTTAATGAAACGTTCAGAAAATAATCACTAGATGTGTATCTACAGCTAGCAGATATAAGGCGGACGTTAGGGGTGATTTTCGTTCAACAAAGCCAGTTTTAGGAAAATATTGAGTTAAATTTGATGTGTTAGAGTCATAATCAACACATACTAACAGATTACACAAAATAGCATTAAATTACACGTGACAAAATATTCAATTTTCATCCATTATCGTCCGTTTATCCGAAGTCGGGTCATGGAGGCAGCAGCCTAAGCAGAGAGGCCCAGACTTCCCTCTCCCCAGCCACTTGGGCCAGCTCCTCCGGGGGAATCCCAAGGCGTTCCCTGGCCAGATGAGAGACATAGTCCCTCCAGTGTGTCCTGGGTCTTCCTTTAGGTCTCCTCTTGGTTGGACGTGCCTGGAAAACCTCACCAGGGAGGCGTCCAGGAGGCATCCTAACTAGATGCCCGAGCCACCTCAACTGGCTCCTCTCAATGTGGAGGAGCAGCGGCTCTACTCCAAGCCCCTCCCGTATGACCGAGCTTCTCACCCTATCACTAAAGGAGAGCCCAGACACCCTGCAGAGAAATCTCATTTCAGCCGCTTGTATCCCTGATCTCATTCTTTCGGTCACTATCCAAAGCTCGAGACCATAGGTGAGGGTAGGAACCTTTCGGCTCAGCTCTCTCTTCACCACGACAGACCGGTACAACGCCTGCTTCACTGCAGACGCAGCACCAATCCATCTATCGAGCTCACGCTCCATCTTTCCCTCACTCGTGAACAAGACCCCGAGATACTTAAACTCCTCCACTTGAGGCAGGACCTCATCCCTGACCTGGAGAAGGCATTCTACCCTTTTCCGACTCAAGACCATTTGATCAAAATTGCTGTAAAACCTAAATTTCTCAACAGTGGAAGATCTCAGTTTTAAACTCAGATAGCAATGGTTTAAAGTATTTTTGAATCAATCCAGTTTTGGTCATTTGATTTATAATAGTTGAGTCAATTACAACAAACACACACACACAAACACACACACACTGGTGCAGAACAAGTCAGCAGTGAGGTCAGGAGGTGACTGTGTGTTTAGTCTGATGGAGAGCTCTGTGAAGGAAAGACCTCACTATTCTCTCCTGAGGAAAAACAATCAGGTACCAATTGCCTAAAGTTTCCACTTTCTTCACTCTTTGTTTTATTTTACAACCAGAATTAAAACCTCTCATCTTCAGGTTGTAACAACGGTGCTCACTTACAGGTCACATCTCAGCAGGAAATGGTGGGCATTTTCCAGGTCTGCAATAATTGCATCACGCTTGTGTTTCTGTGCATCTGCATATAGATATAAGCGCGTGCTGCCAGTGAGCATGTGTGCATGAAAGGAAAGAGATTAGGCATAATTAGATTAGTGAGAAAATTAAATCAAATAAAAAAGGAAGTGCATCTGAGTGAGTGTGCGGCTGATTAACCCGGCAGGAAGGTCTTTGTGTCATCCTTTGCTCATAACGCAGATGCTCTGTTCATTGTTGACAAAGCATTCAGAGGAGTCTCTATGCTGACGGGAGGCATTAACGCTCCAAAACAAAGAAATATGATGGGAAAGCAAGTTGGGTAAATTTGCTTGCATTCGACCAGACGGCGTACAGTTGTGAGGTCAGCATGACAGCGCGATGCAAGTCAGCAAAAATAAGAGGGAAAAGCTAACGTGTGGCACTGAGAAAGTAGCTGATGAGCTGTTCTCATCCTCAGCCTTATCTCCTCATCTGCGTTTCACTTGCAGAGGTGTGCTTCTGACGGGGCTGCCCTGCTCTGAGGAAACACACAGATGAGATCTCAGAGGTCTGGTACCCATAATGCTCCACCAGCTACAACCCGGTCTTTCTACAATGCACAACATTAGTGGCTGATCTGATATCAGATGTTGCCTGTCTGGCAGACGTAGTGAAAGGTTATGGTAAGGACTATCTACAGCTCCATCCATTTGCTGCCAAGAAGATGCGTCACTGCCACTTTCCTCTTATCTATTTCTGTGAAAGGCATTGCTGAAGACAAGAAAAGAGGAAAAGAAGACAAAGATTTATCTTTAATGGCCTTCCTAAATGTTGCTTTAAGGTTCTTGTAGATTTGCACCAAGCTCTAGCCGGTCTCAGATAGATATGATAAAGTCTCCCTGGTGTACATTTTAGGAAATCCTCAGGTCTCAGATCAGATGGCTTCAGACATCAAACCAGAAGAAAAAGCAACAGTTTTCATTGAAAAACCCAGATTTCTGACTAAATGGCATTAAAGGTCCTATGTGTGAAATTCATCGAAATCGTGGTAAAAAATGCGACTCTTTAGCGCCATGTGGTTCAGAGTAAGTATTGCAGCTAGTCATATAACTACTCGACCAATTAAAAAAGCATTTTTAATAATGACTTTTATATCAACCTACCAGTCCTGTCACCGATTCACACACGGAGGAGGGGTGGCATCAGCTGGGTGGTCCGGTGTCACGTGGATCTGAGAGCAGCAGTGTAAACAAGCAGCTGCCGCTTAGCCATCAGCTAATCGCAGCACACGGTGTGAGCCGCAGTGGAGATGGAGCGAACATCAACCACTGGCTGTTTAGCAATCGGATAGCCGATGAGGTTTGGCTGGAGCTGGGGACACGCTGTGGAGATGAAGTAAACTAATGCTAACTTAGCCACCGGCTCTGAAGTAAACTAATGCTAACTTAGCCACCGGCTCTGAAGTAAACTAATGCTAACTTAGCCACCAGCCATGAAGTAAACTAATGCTAACTTAGCCACCGGCTCTGAAGTAAACTAATGCTAACTTAGCCATCAGCCATGAAGTAAACTAATGCTAACTTAGCCACCGGCTCTGAAGTAAACTAATGCTAACTTAGCCACCAGCCATGAAGTAAACTAATGCTAACTTAGCCACCGGCTCTGAAGTAAACTAATGCTAACTTAGCCATCAGCCATGAAGTAAACTAATGCTAACTTAGCCACCGGCTCTGAAGTAAACTAATGCTAACTTAGCCACCAGCCATGAAGTAAACTAATGCTAACTTAGCCACCGGCTCTGAAGTAAACTAATGCTAACTTAGCCATCAGCCATGAAGTAAACTAATGCTAACTTAGCCACCGGCTCTGAAGTAAACTAATGCTAACTTAGCCACCAGCCATGAAGTAAACTAATGCTAACTTAGCCACCGGCTCTGAAGTAAACTAATGCTAACTTAGCCATCAGCCATGAAGTAAACTAATGCTAACTTAGCCACCGGCTCTGAAGTAAACTAATGCTAACTTAGCCACCAGCCATGAAGTAAACTAATGCTAACTTAGCCACCGGCTCTGAAGTAAACTAATGCTAACTTAGCCACCGGCACAGAAGTAAACTAATGCTAACTTAGCCACCGGCACTGAAGTAAACTAATGCTAACTAATGGTGCGTTCACACCGGCCTTGACGTATGCGTCAAACAAGCATACTTCATGCCGTTTTTGACGCCTATATATTTTTGACATTGACGCAGCTTGCGTTGACGCAGCTTGCGTTCGGGGAGGGGAAGGGAGGAAAGAGCGCATGCGCGGCTCTCTGTTGTCAAATGTTTGTAACAATGGCGGATCCTATCGAGACAATGGCGGCATAAACGTTGAAAAAACACTCACCCGACACGCCGAGTTCTCCAGCAACCTTCCTCCAAGCAAGGTCCTTTTTATTCCGATCTCGGTAGGCATAGCAGGTCGGGTCATACAGTTCACGACGATTACAAACAGCTACGATCAGTTTGTCCTCCATAGCTGAATGAATTCGCCTTCTTCCCTCGCTCTGCTGTGACGTATCAACTCGCGCTCTGATTGGTTGACGCTTGTAAAGCGACGCAGAAAGTTCAGCTAGCTGAACTTGCTTGACGTTTGCGTTGCAAGCGTCAAAGCTTGAAAAGCGTGAAAAGTATCAAGCTTTGACACGCCCAACGCTCACAAAGCGACGCAAGGACTTTGACGCAGCTCTGACGCGCCTTACCATAGACTTAACATTGAAACTTGACGCTGGCGACGCATACTTTATGGCCGGTGTGAACGCAGCATTAGCCACCGGCTAAACTAATGCTAACGTAGCCATCGGCTCTGAAGTAAACTAATGCTAACTTAGCCACCGGCTAGCGGACGAGCGCTGAAGCATGTTGGGAGAGACACGGCAGGCTGCGGTAAGAGAGGAGACTTTAATAAAAGGAACTTTCTTGAAGAAGGACTTTGGAACTGATACGGATTGGGAGCTTTATTATGAAGAAAAGTCGAATGATCAACTTGAGGTGAGTCAGGAACAACACTTGGAGGCTGGTGTTTAGCTAATAGCGGGCGGGGATCTCATCATATGCGGCTGCCGACATGATGACGACCTGACAAATTTGAGGTGTCTTTCTATTTCATTGTTTGTTATTCAAACTAATAAAGTACAGCAACGATGTAGCTAGTCTCTTCTTCTTCTTCTTAGTTGAAGTGGCAGACGCCATGCTTCCAGGGCGCACTGCTGCCCTCTGCTGTTTCTTTCAGGTTACAGTCATGGTGCAAACACGTAACGCGAAGCTCGTATGTCCCTAAACAGCTACCGTATTTCAAGATGGAAGATGACCATGGAGCGTCGACCACAGTTTATATATAAAAATGTCAAATTTCAAGCTGAGAGGAATATTTACAATTGATGTTGGTGAGAAATATTAATGAAAAAGGACAATTTTGTGCACTGGATACACAGAATTTTACAGTGAACAGATAAAAATATTACACACTGGGGCTTTAAAATAAAACAAACTCAGAAAAAATGTTGTCAACGACTTGATCCATCATCGTCTTTTTCATTTCTCCGCCCCTCCTGAGCAAGAATGTAAAGACTCACTCCCGACCTGGAGGAAGTGTTCCACCTTGTTTCAGTCGAGTCAACTCAAGTTTTCTTTAGAGACTTGTTTGCTGGAATCGATTGTCACCAGTTTTATTCCTGCTGTTTCCAACAAAAAGCCATTCAACACACATATCGTGCGTGAATGCTCAAACATGGAATAAAAAGAGCGGGTAATTGGTTCGGCACTTCTGTAGTTCCTACAGAGACATGTCTTGTCTCATGGGATACAGAAGCAACCAGGAAGTTGAGTCAAATGATGGAGTGCAGCTGCAAGTCTTCATTAATTCTGCTTCACACTTGTACCCAACCCTAAAGTCTACTGCAGTTTCTGCATGCTGCAGAAAGAAGAAACAAGAGCAGCTGCCTCAGATGAAATGGTTGTTATGTCTATGGATTTTATTTCTCAGCGCTGCATGGTCTAATAACTGCTGCAGAGGTTGTTCCAACCTAAACATCGAAGAAATGCTTTTGTGTGTAAATTGAATACAACATAAAGGAGGAGATTGAAGTGGCAGTAATCTGAACATAATCGCCCTGTGAAAGAGAGTTGTGTGACTACATCATGATGTGTGGTGTCGCAAAAAAGGGAAGTGAATCATGACTCCTTGCCATAATTTTCCTTTCTAAGCAGGCATGAAATGTACCTTTTGGCACAAAGTGTTCTTTCCCAGGAGATTATAGAGCAGGAGGTCCCTGAAGTGTAATTCACAGTGTGTGTGTGTGTGTGTGTGTGTGTGTGTGTGTGTGTGTGTGTGTGTGTGTGTGTGTGTGTGTGTGTGTGTGTGTGTGTGTGTGTGTGTGTGTGTGTGTGTGTGTGTGGCTGTTTGTGTTTATGTTTGTGTATCCTGTGCTATGTTCCCTGGAGGATGGAGACAGGTTGCCATGGCAGCAGCTTGAATGTTGCATGATTCGCAGTGATATATGTGCGTGTGTGAACTTGTGTTCTCATGCAAGGGCCAGACAAGGACAGCACATTCTCGTCATCTCACGGCTCGTCATAAAGGTTCTGAATCACTGAAAGAAGATCCGTTTTCTAAGTCACCGTTTGTGATAAGAATGTCTCTGCAGATTGAATTAAACGCATCAGACAAAAAAAACCTGCTCGCTAAGTCAGAGGCGCTGCAGTTTCATTTGAGACATGATGTCAGCTACCATTCACTGAAATCTTGCATGAAAGCTAACCCTGATCTTGTTTATTTTTAAACATTAACTACTAGTTCGCCATGCATGAATGAATATCTTACCCCGTGAGGATTTCTCATTGCAGCACACTGATTTTTTTATTTTGCAGCCATCATGTTTCAGATTGTGTTTTGCATCGTTGTCCTGTTGCAGCTTCAGCTGCTGGACAGATCACAAATCTGACCCTAAATGAAACTCTAAGTTGTCCACTAAACCAAAAAAAGGCCCGTACCATTACGACTCCACCACCGTGTCTGACAGCATGAGCGGACTGTTCTGATAGGTTGTGTTTGTTTTTTAGCCATCTTCACATCTTCATAAACGTTTCCAAAAGCCTCGTGGTTTGTTCAGATATAACTTTCCAAAAATAACGCCGTCCTCTTTTTAAAGAAAGGAGGCTTTCTTCTGGAGACTGTTTAGAACAGCCCTGACCATTCAGTCTTTTTCTAGTTTTGCTGCCATTCTTTTTAACATTTGAAAGCTATCTAAGGCATGTAAGGCCTCTGAGGTTTCTCCGGTTTGACTGATTGCTGCACCAGCTAACCTCAGGGTGAACTCCAGGGACATCAGCTTCTGGGAAAACTGGAAATGATCCTAAATGTTTTCCACTTGTGATTAACATTTCTCCCTGTAGAATGATTGACTCCAAATTGTTGATAATAACTGCTGAACCCTTCCCTGATTGATGAGCACTTTTCTTCCTTACATATAACGTACATGAAATTAATCACATTACCACGAACTGTTGGCTGCACCGTCAGAGTGGAGCCTTCAGGACCCACGCTGGTCTGAGGTTCTTTCAGCTCGTATAGAAATCCTGCACAACTGCAATTTTATCTAATCGTTTTGTAATTTCTGTTATCTTCATTTGTGTTCTGGCCTCTTGTGGGGTCCTTTACAGCTTTTTAATGACAGAGAATTTATGTAGAAACTGAAAAATTTGTTTTTGAAAGGTTTTCTTATAAATGAGAGCTTAATCTGGAAACAAATGGAAGGATGTTGAATGAAAAAATGGATGGAAGTTAGTGGAAATTCCAGTTCATGACTGCAGAGTCTGGACATCTTAATGAACAACTTTTCATACCATATTTAGACAGATTGAAGCCTGACTCATAAGCCTGCATGCTGGATGCACGTTTTGAGTACATTATTAGTGTCGCCGTCATATTTATAAAATTTGGAGGATCAGTAGGATTGTGGGGTGCTGGTGCTTAACTCCTGCTCTCATCAAGTCTTAGGGCACGGTGGGACACCCTGGAGACGTTGCCAGGTCATCATCATAAGGTCACAATTAGACAAAAACATTCACACACCCACAGATACAATTTTGAAACACCAATCAACCTAACATGCATGCTTTTGGTGTCCGAAACCCCACACATGCATGCATGGGAAGAATATGCTAACTCCATGCATTAATGGGGAGAACATGCTAACTCCATGCATAAATGAGGAGAACATGCTAACTCCATGCATAAATTGGGAGAACATGCTAACTCCATGCATAAACGGGAAGAACATGCTAACTCCATGCATAAATGGGGAGAAAGTAATACAGCTCCGGTGCCCTAGTGGTAGAGTGTCCTCCCCGGGACTGGGAGATCAGGGTTCGATTCCCAGTCGGGTCATACCAAAGACTTTGCAAAAATGGGACCTAATGCCTTCACACTCAGCACTAAGGGGTTGGATTGGGGGGTTAAACCACCAAATAGTTCCTGAGCGCAGCCACAGCTGCAGCTCACCGCTCCCCACCATGGGGATGGGTCAAATGCGGAGATGTAATTTTACCATTGTGTGATGATGACTTGGTACTTTAACTTTAACGTGCTAACTCCATGCATAAATGGGGAGAACACGCTAACTCCATGCATAAATGGGGAGAACACGCTAACTCCATGCATAAATGGGGAGAACATGTTTACTCCAGGCATTAATGGCTACAGACAGGATTCAAACCTTCAACCTAGCTGTGAGACAACAGTGCTACCAGCTGCAGCATTTGCAGATCTGTGTTTTGGGCTAATTTATCCTACAGATTTAGAACTACATCCATTTCAGTAGTTCTGGTTGAAGATGTTCCCAGTCACATGAATGGATCTGAATTCATTCACAAAATTTTTCAATAGAATTCCATGAAATGCAGATTTTCTTTGCAGTGAGCAGCGCTTAACTAAAGCTGTGTGATTTAGCTTCTGCAGCTCTAAAACTCAACTATTAATAACCTCTCTTACTTGTGAATGAGCGAATGAGTCACCCTGTCCGCTGACAGGGGCTGCCACAAGTCCTCACTCAGCTGTCTGACTTCACGAGGGAGAGATCCAAGCCAGTGACGCCAGTCCCGTCGCCATCTCAAGCCAAGATCCTTCCCCTCCAAAAGGAGGAGGCTCTGCCTGCACGGGCTGCAGCTCAGACTGCCTCACACTTCCTGCTGATGGGAAACTGGAAAAATGTCTCACCAATAAAATGCTCCTCCAGGCCTACATCCGGAGTTTTATGACACATTTGGTTAAATTTGTCTGATGAGGGCAGCCCTTTAGGCTGCTTGTCAGAGGTTGGCAGGTTAAGTAACGGTCAATGGAAGTGGCGGTCTTTATTACTGAATGTTCTCTTGCTGCCAGTGCTGGTCATTTATTTCAGGTAAGGTCATGCAATACGCTTTTAGTTCCTGTACAGCCTTCAGTGGGCTTTACTGTGTAGTAAACTGCAATAGATATTAAAGCAAACATGTAAAATTAATCAAATATTGACCTAATTTTATTAAAAAGGCAACTTTACACAATTGCTAATGGGTGCATTTGATTGAATAGTCATTAATAAATGAACTGGATCTGTTTTTTAATCATTTTTAGGAATATTTGCAGCTGTTTGTTTGGTTGCAGCAGTTGTGCAACAATCTTCTTCAGAATATTCAGAAATAAAGGTAAGTTACGCTAAAAAATCTTTCTCACCAGCTTCTTCTCACAATCTGTAATCGCCATATTGGTTTTAGTCCTGGAACACTGACAGAGTTCTTGGCCCATGACCAGCATGGCCCCTATCCAACAGTGATGTCATATCTTCACAACTCCTGCGAGGGTGCACAAAAGAGCTTCGTATGAGCTCGGACTGTAAACCTCACTGATTCACAGGCTACAGCCGCTAATTTATCATTCATGCAACATTAGCATTAATGGTAACATTTAATTCTTAGTGTTTCACACCTTAGCCATGATTATAGTCAGTCTGCAGCAGAATAAGAACTATATTCATCATGTGAAATAAGCTGAGAGTGAAAGCTGGCAAAGTGGTGTAAAATGTATGCATTAATTGTTGGATGTAGCATTAAGCTAACTGAACCGGTCGTGATCCATCGTCTAAAAGATTTTATGGACCATCATAATAAAATATGCCCTTGAGCATCATATTAAAGTCTGATGACGGAGCAGTAAAACATTTAAAACTACATGAAGCGGCATGACAACAAGCTCTTGAACGTTAGCATTAATGGTGGCAGCTCAGTTAGGGCTAAATAATTAAAATAACTTAAAACCTTCTGCATGGGCGATATGGTGCAAAGTCACATTACATTAAAAACACTGTCAGACAAATGCATTTAGCTGCTGTAGCCTGTGAGTTGCTGCAAAATGACACCAGCAAAGCTAAGTATTTTGCATTTTTTGGTGGTCCAGGATTAGTGTTTGTGCTGTTTCCCACTCATCTTTGTGCTGATCGATGAGAAATAAGGGACTAATTAAAGTGCTGCATTATAGCAAATGTCCAACATCAGCTTAAAAATGACAAATAAAGAAACAGAAAATAAAGAGTGGTGTCATTTATTTGCAATAAATATAATGTTTACATCCTCCACTGGCGTGCATCACTTTCCTTCTCGCCTCTCCTCTTTTTGTCACTTTTCCTGTTCTTCTGCGGCCTGCTTCACTGTCCTCTGTCCATCCTCCTGCTGAATGCTCCCATTTTCCTGGTACCTCTGCCTCAGCTTCTCTCAAGTGACTGAATCTCCCTGAAGTCACCTACAAGCAGTGGATGTGACAGCGCTAAATGATTCTGGCAGAAGCCAACGAGAGCTGGCAAGCTGCATTGCCACGCGTCAGGGGAAATTGGCCACTTTCTGATGGAAAATCCAAATAAAACAGTTTGTTTTTGGGAGAAATTTACCACAAATATTAATAACGAGAAACTGACTGCAAATGTGTCTGCTGCCTCGGGGAGTCAATGATCTGCACCCATCCTTGGCGACCTCTGCCTTAGCGCCTCACTAGAAAGCACTGGCGTATCCAGAGAGTTGAAAAGCCTCCATGGATATTCTCTATGGCTGTTCTCTGCTGAAAATGAGTCACACTGAGCATAGCCTGTATATGCCTGTAGAGTCTCTGGGGATTATTATTTCTGATTCATGCACAGCTGTGGTTTAAGCTTAACAGAATCCCCATTCTGGGGTCACGGAGGTGAGCAAAGGCAGATATGCAGCAGCATGAAACAGAAGCACAACCATGTAGCGTGCACCGTAGTGACTTGTAAGGTTTCCATCGCTCAGGAGCATGTTCCGATTGTTCTCAGCAGAAGAGAATCTATTGTGCGGCAAAAGGAGCGCTCCTACGTGCTAACAAAGAACAAAGTGGGTGGCTCGCACAGATGGTATCTCCGAATATGCATACTCTTGAAGAGTTTGTGGGTGCAACCACATTCTGCAACTGTGAACCACTGTTTTCAGATGAGAGGCTTTCTGTGTGAAAAATGAAAAATGCATATCCATGTTGCGGGGGTTTATTCAGACAGAGTGGGGGGAAAGGAAGGTTTTGAATAAAGCATGTGTACAAGTGTGTGTGTTCAAGATGAATAAAGGTTAAATCGTTCGTGTCTTGAGTCCAGCTGCAGCCGCTCTGAATTCCTGCGCAGGATTACACAATCCTTCAGTCATTCCTTCAGGTGATCTAGCAAAAAGGTGAAAATGAACATCCTGTATCTTTGGAGTTTTTGTTGAATTTCTGAACTACATTTATTTGTCCTTTCCTACCACCTATGATTCCTTCGCATTGCAGGGTCAGTCGTTTTCACTGCTCTGAGCCTGTTCCTGTGCTGTAAATGTGAGTTTTGTGAAAGCGGGATCCCCCTGCTTTCCCCTTGAGTGACATTTGAGGGGGAAACACATTTGTAACGCAGCATGTACAGTAGCTATACTCTGTCTCACTGCCTCCTGCACATCTAATTTTACAGCATGTGCTGCATTTAGATTCCTGGGGGTGTATCCACTGTGCACGGCCCTGGCATGACTTCACTGCAGGCTGAGAGCCAATGGGGTTTCGGTATGAGCCTTACGTCAGGGGGCGGGTCTGTAGCTCGTGGATTTGTACGTGCGTGTACGAATTTGTGCACCTGTATGGCAAGCCACAATACTATGTATTAGTTAAAATGACCAAAGCTTGCTTTGTTATGTAGTTGTTACAAATTCAAAGTTGTATTTAAAAAATGCAAACTAAATATTTATAATGTCGAATATTTGAAACAAAATGATAATAACCTGCTGAAAATGTCCTTAGTAAATTACATGTTTATACCATGACTAGTTCAAAGGCAGTTTTAGGCATTAGTCAGTTACATCGGGTTTACAAATTATCAGGTTCTGACTGACAAAATATGCCATGCAGAGTTCTGTAGCCATGCGTAATGCTTGTTAAAGGATACAAAAGTTGTTTTTATGATAGTTAATAAATGACATTTGTGACCATTAACAACTATATTATAAATATCTGAAATGTAAATTCATCCTAGCCATTAAATTTGAAATTGTTCAGGAAAAACCTTCTCTGATTTTCTTTATTAACACCTGCTGAACAGGTAATTCAATCATTGAATCAGGTGTGTTAGAGCAGGGAAACGATAAAAACATGCTGGATAGGGACCCTCGAGGACGGGGATCGGACACTCTGCAATAAGCATACACTCAACTTAACAGATATAAAGAAACAAACAAATACATATCCTTTTAATATGAGAATATTTTAAAATAAAGTCAAGCATAAATACCTTACCAGCTTTCCATGGGATGCATTAGCGGTCCGTAATGTCTGGGAAGCACAATATGCTGCAAAATAGCCACAGTTATAAACAATGGAATGGTCTCCACTGGGCGCACAGTGGTGCATCCCAGAAGCATAAAGTGCACCACTCCTCTAAATGTACACCCAGGTCTGTTTTTTATGTGCTACACTTCCAGAACAAGCTCAGCAGTTCAGACTGGGCCAGACAGGATATCAAAGATGGGGGCAACTATCAAAATAGAAGACAAACGTGCAGATTTCCTATTGCTTAGCTATTAAAAATGTATGTTACGGGTGACCCCTCCTTGGCTTTGGTAATAAGAACTGAAAATAAACCACAGCCATTATGGTTACATGTTGCCATATTCTCCTTCTTTTTTATCACATGAACTAGCGAAATCACGCGTGATCTTGCAATTCATTCATAATTTCCTGGGATCGGCTAAGTAGAAGCTGCTGCACATTATGCTACTAGTAAATTGCCGATATTGTGTGGAAAACACATTTATTACGTAACGCGGGTCACATTAAAATGACCTTACTGTTAACATTATTGATTTACAAATGTTACTATTTTTAAATATAATATATAACAGGAGACTCACCAAAAGTCAGTCTTGCTGTCTAAAAGGGGGTTGATTATATGCTACACCGGCCTGCCGTAGCCCACAGAGCGTGTAAGCCCTCCTCCCCCTCTTCTTAGTCGGCAGGAAGGCAGCTTGTTCCCTCCGAACAGGCGCAGTGAGATCAGTGTGTGTGCAGCTCGGCTCCGCTCTGAATGGACTAGATTCCCGGCCACGTAAGAAGCACAGCGGTACCACGGGAGAGAGGATGTCCTGCTGAATCAAGGGATTGGCCTGGGAAAGACGCCGGCCGTCCCTTCCTTCCTTCCATAGCCTTCAGCAGCATCCAGACAGCACTTCTTTTTTCTTCCATTTGGACGAGACGGAGAACGAGCGTCGACTCCCGCACACAAAGAGCCTCAGCAGCAGCAGCAGCAGCAGCAGCCTTTCCGGATGGGCTTTCTCCTTCTGTGCTACATGACAGTCACCGTGCATGGATGTAATCCCGGGGAACAAGGCCGTGCACTGACCTGGCTCTCGTTAGCTTTGTAATTAGCTAGCTTCATTAGATTTAAGCTTGTGTATTTTCCTCGTTTCCTCCTCCTGTCTGCCTGCAGGCTGCGTCCATCATATTGTTTCCGTTTTGTGAAACGTGTCGGACCGTTCACCGGTACCAGATAAGCTAGCGGACGAGCCGCGGGGTCGCCTCTCCATTCATTCCCAGAGCTAACTTTTGATAGCCTTTGTTGCAGCTTTGTCTCGCCTCTTCTCCCCCCCTCCCCAATGAAATCACACCGCGCTGTTTGAGGACTCCAGCGGACTCGGGCCGGGGAAACATTTGATTTCATCTCCTTTTGATCTCACGAATGTCGAACAAAGGAGGAGGCAGATGAACACTGGGGGGAAATAGCTCCTTTTTTCTTTTTTTCGCCTGTTGACATCCTCTAACAGCAGGTTGCAACAAATCATTTCAGTTTTTAACCCGCTTCATCAAAGCCTAACCTTTTATTGTGAAGTGAGAGAAAAGTGCCGTGAGTTCAGTACAGAGTGGTGCTGTGCCCGAGGGGAAGGCTTCAGTCTTGTGGAGGCATCGCACTTATTCCTCATGAACATACAGAGGTCAAATCCAATTAACATTTCGCGTTATGGGAGATCGCGACACAAATCGCACGATTTTGAAGAGTTGTCTTGCTTGAGGACTACAGAGTCGCACCAGAGTTTCAGTCCCAACCTCGGCTCCCCCAGCCCGCCGGAGACCCCGGACTCCTCGCACTGTGTCTCCCGCATCGGGGACTACCTTTTGTTGGAGCCTCTGGAGGGGGACCACGTTTTCAGAGCCGCCCACCTGCACAGCGGGGACGAGCTCGTGTGTAAGGTGAGCAGCCCCCAGAATAGCTACTTCAAAAAAAGACAGGCTGTTTCATGCATGATGAGTGTGGAAGCATGTTATTTATGCACATTTAGCAGATGATCTTAATGCACATCACCCTAAAATGTAGCTGAAGCAGAATAAAAGTGCAGACTTGGATCCTCCAGATGGTCTATTGCAGCAAATCCTGCCACCTCCACTTTTTTAAATAATTGCTTGAATTGTAAATAGAGAGCTGGCAGAGCAGCCTAATGGAAAAAGTGAATGGGGTGAGCTGTGTGGTTTGGATTGCGTGATGTAACGTTGACAAAGGAGTGAGTAACCACACACACACACACACACTCCTCTCAGAGCTTACCCAATGGCTTCTCGCTGTCAGCTACAGTGCTGTAGTCATTGTTTCACCTCTGCATATAGATTTATGAACCAAGTCATGCGTTGCACTCTTTGGACCAATATTCTTGTGACATTCAATCCGGCATGGGAAGTTAAAAAGCAAGTTTTTTTCTTTTCAAATCCACTGAACCTTGCAAGTTGGACTTTCGTTACCACATTTATACTATGTTTAATCATCCGTGTTAGATAATCAGGGTGGAGGTTACTTTAGAGCATCCCAGCCATAATCTGATGCATGTTGACTGATTAATTCAAACAACAGCTGCACGCACCCTTGGACTCATAAAAGCCTGACATTTCCGGTAGCCTGCACCTTTTTGACTTGAGATAATGTTTTGTCATTGCCGTGACAGATTCCCGGCCTTTGGCACTGCCTATGAGCTAACTGGTGTTTGACCTCATCTGCTTTGCGCCGACCTCGATACCGCAGCAATCAATCCCCACTTCCCGGGATTGATCATTACTGTCAGGCCAGCAGCTTTGGTCTCTCATGAGCTAAGATCTCGAGACCTGTGGGGTGTATTTTGTATCGACTGCGAGCAGAAGGAGCCTTCTCACCTGAACTGGTTGTACTGAAAGTCAATTGGGGGTTGCTATGGAAACAAAAGAGGCACTGCAACCCCAGGCTGCAGCACAATGCCATGCAGTAGGATGATGCTACTTACTCCCTCTCCCAAAAGGAGTGACTAGTTGTTACGGGAGTGACTTTCTGTCCTATTAGAGGATGATCTGAAGCTCTGTCAGCTGGAATTTCTGTGTCCGCAATGAGGGAAGGTGAAACATTTTGCAGAGTCATTCTCAGATCTCCAGCTACAATATCAGCCTATTAGGATTCTTGCTAGAGAGAAGAAAACTGTCTCTAATTTGAAATCGTTTGCCCTCTCGTGCAGGTGTTTGACATTGGCCGGTACCAGGAGTCGCTGGCGGCCTACTTCGCCTTGGGCCAGCATCAGCACATTAACCAAATCCTGGAGATTCTGCTCGGGGAGACGCGGGCCTACGTGTTCTTCGACAGGAGCCATGGCGACATGCATTCTTTTGTTCGCACCTGCAAGAAGCTGCGAGAGGATGAAGCTGCCAGGCTCTTCTATCAGATAGCCTCGGCTGTGGCACATTGCCATGACAACGGACTAGTCCTCCGTGACCTCAAACTGAGGAAGTTTGTCTTCAAAAATGAGGACAGGTAAGTTTGCGCGGAAACCTTTAGGGTCACCGTGCCATGTGGCTTTGTGTTTTTTCCGTTTGTACATTTTGTTCAGTGACATTTCAGCGGCGTCTGTGTGATGTCATATCTCAGCTTACACAGAGGATGTTGTAAACTGAGACCCTCAAATGCATCTGCTCCAGCTCTTTTTGTGCGCGCGGTTTATTAGCGGAGATATCGCACACACACCACATATGTAGATGAAATTACACATGGGTGTAATCGTCACCCCTATAACTCTAGACCGGCGCTGCCGTTGAACCGAACAGCGCGGTCAGATAAGTTACCGCCGGGACAAGCAGACGATCACTGGAGTGAACCAGAACCCCACACTTTCACAGTGCAGGTTCTGACCTCTGGTGGCAGCTTTTAACAACTGCAAACATCTGTTGCTACAGCAACCTAAATACATCTTATTTTAGATCCAATTGACCTGTTTTTATCCTTTTTGGTCACCTCCATGTGCATGCCTACCATATAGCTCAGCAGTTGCACCGTGTGCTTGTTTGAGAGCGTGGTGTCATTCGTTGGCACGTCCAGTGGAAAATAGAAGTCGAGCTGCCTCGCATATTTAGTAAAGGTCCGGTAACCTTCAAAGCTCTTGGACTGAGATGCACGCCTCCTCTTTAATGATTGATGTTGGCTGATTTTTTACGAGCGATGGCGCAGAGCAGAGCAGGGTCACGTTTACCACATGGCCTGTTGAGACTCCTCTTGCACCTTTTCTGTCTGATCGAATCGGTGCAGAGATGAGAGGGTGAAGGGAGCACCAAGCTGCTTCTGAGGCCTGATCTGGCCGTTTCCTTACATGTGTGGAAAAGAAAGTAGACGAAACAAGACCCATCACATTTACAGGCCTTGGTAACCAAGATGGTCAGCTAGTACGTCTTTAAAATGAGCCTGGGTTCAAAATTCACATGATTCCAACTGTCCTCTGAGGGGTTTGCTGTTTGACTCGAGGAAACGACACAATCCCAAACATAATAAAAGTAGATTCATCTTTAAATAGGCTGAAATGATGTCAAAGCCGGTCATGATTCATCTTTGTTGTTTGTTTGCAGAAATCTTGTAAAGCTGGAGAGCCTTGAGGACTCTTACATCCTTGCTGGTCATGATGATTCCCTCTCAGACAAACATGGCTGCCCGGCCTACGTCAGTCCAGAGATTCTCAACGCCAACGGCAGCTATTCGGGCAAGGCGGCTGACGTCTGGAGTCTGGGCGTCATGCTTTATACCATCCTGGTGGGGCGCTACCCCTTCCACGACGTCGAGCCGGGGTCTCTGTTCAGCAAAATCCGCAGGGGCCACTTCAACATCCCCGAGACGCTGACGCCAAAGGCCAAGTGCCTGATCCGCTCCATACTGCGTCGGGAGCCGGCAGAGCGCCTCACCTCTAGGGAGATACTGGAGCACCCTTGGTTCACCTCCTCCGGGGTGCTAGGAGGATCTCAAGTGCACGGGAGAGCGGAACGGGAGCAGGAGCAGATGGTGCCTGAGGTGAACATGGAGGAAGAGTTGGAGCATTTCTTCAGCTGAACACATTTAAAAAAAAACAACAAAAGAATATAAAAAAAACAAAGCACAAACAAACGACATCGCCACGGTCTAAGCAGAGCCAACAGCCGTAGTCTAGAAACAAATCGGTGAATTTGTCTCTCATAACAAAGGTGTTTCCATCCTGTTTTCCTTTCTCTACCATCTCATGGAAAACCTTGAGCCTAGCATGACAAATGACATCATCAGGCGCCCCGGCGGGGGGGAGGGGGGTGCCGCCACACATGCAAGTTGCAAACAATGTAGCAAAAGTTGTTTTTCAATCATTTTGGGTTGTTTTCTTGTGGAGCTCACTGCGTTGACACGTTTTTGACACTATTGAAAGCATGAAGGGACTTGTGGACACAAGGACAATTCTGCGTGGACTGAAGCACCACACCCTCTCTGATTTATTTTTTTTTTTTGTCGTAACTGTGGCTCGTAATAAACACAAAACCACAGATCCAGAGTCAGAAACGGCGACCCCGACTCCTGGCCTGGGACCATTCGTTAGGCTTTTTGTCTTTATTATAAACACCAATGTTTGACCTCATCTTTGTTTCGCGTAACTGAATATTCTGACAGTCACTAAACTCCTTGGTGGCCTTTTTTAGTTACGATTCTGCCTCTTTTTCCTCCTGTTTTCATGAAACGTTGATTTTACTTAACCAAGTTATGTCAACTGGTTCCATTAAATCTAGTAAATGTGAAGAGTCATTGTTATGTTCAAGTAAATTCATATTACTCTTTAGATTTAATGTTTAGTGGAACCTGTTTGGTTAAGTAAAATCAACGTTTAGTTTTTAGAGTGTGTCCTTTTGTTTCTGAACTAGTCCTGCTGCTTTCTTTCCCTAAATCTTCCATTTCTTTTCTATTCATCCCAACATGTCACCAAGCACTTAGTGCATTAAATTAAGACGGTTCCCACCTCTTTAAAAAATTAGCTTCCATTATTTAAATTCATTTTTCACTTGTAGGAACGAGAACATTTTTATTTAAATTGTAACAGCTATATAAATATCTATAAATAAATATAAATATATATTTAAAGCTACATAGCAGGGTACTTCTTTATCAAGAGATTCCTTTTTTCATGACGTAGGCAATATCGACACAGGACAGGCACAACGAGGAAACCAAGTCTGTCTGAAGTTTTTGAAGACGTGATCTCATCTATGCCAGTATTCCTGCGCCCCAACAGGCCGAGCCACCCAGTCTCCCTCACGACTTCTTAGATAAAAGAAGACTAAAAAACTTGATATGAGATATTCAGTGGTAGAACTGCTATGACACGCTCACTCCATGACCTCATGTTAGTTTTCCTACTGCCTGTGTAGGTCCTGTGAAACCATCACGCTCGGAATGGGTACCAGTGGAGATGTTTCGTCGTATCTCAATGTTACTTGAATTTGTGTTTTATAGATCTAGTCATTGGCATGTGCTCCATGGATGCTATAGCCTGCCTAGTGAGGGGTAGGGTGGGGGTTGAGGGGTAGGAGGATGCTTGTTTCAGTTCTTTCATTTGTCTTCTAAGCTAAAAAGGGGAAACGTTTCCTTTTATTGAAATGCTTTTTGATTTAAAAACAGCTATTTCCACAGTTTTTTGTAGACTGAGCTACCTTTTTATTTAAGTTGGTGCTGAATTGGTGCTAATGTTTAGTCTTTTTTTTGTTCCTTGGAGGGGGTGGGGGGTGGTGATGCATGGTGGGATATCTGCCTCAGATGTTCTGATTGTATTGTAACAGATTCTGGTGTTTTGTCCAAATTTATTCAGTAAATAAAATTGTGATCTGCTATTTGATTCTTTTGCTGAGTTCCTTCAAAGAAATGATCAAATCTTCAAAATGCACAATTACATGCATTCATGAATATGGATGCAATAGATTATGACATGTGAAGTGCACATTTATAAAAGCATCAATTGGCCCACCATCCCTTTAGGGAATGCATGTTTTCTACCATCAGACTTTAAGGTCAGCATAGAAATAATCATATTTGTGTGATCCAAGTCCTTAAAAACTACATTTTTAGTCATTTTTAAGGTTTTATCACATCAAGAAGAGTGGCTAGTTTATTTAAAATTGTTTAAACAAGATAAACTAAAATTTTAATAAACAGTAACAAAAATACATAATTACAGGTCAAAGGATGCAAAAATTGACAGACATTTTCAAAAAGCAAGAAATTATCAAGAGTTTGTACAAGCTGCACCTGGTGGAGTGTTTTCATACCATCAATGGACCCATCATAACGTATGATACATTGGAATTCTGTAACTTTGAAAAACAAAATGACATTTTTACATCAAGTTATAAAAGCAGATACTTATATGTTTAGCAAGGATAATGTATATGAACAACTCTTGTGTTTATTTTCCTTTGGGATAAATGTTGCCCTCTTGTGGCTCCTTAGTGACATTACAGGAAAAATGAAACCAAACCTGAAAAGATATATATATATAACAAAATCACCCTGAACACAACAAAGTGATATATTTGACGTCTGTTAATTTTTGAGTTAGCTAAAGTTGTCTCTTTTCCAGCTCTCGATTGACTTGGCCTTGGCTAATTTAAGATTTGTCACCCTCTTGTGGTTTCCTGCTGTCATTACAACATATGTGTTTTACCCCAAAACTGATTGAGCAAATATTTGACCTTTTTTTGAGCATTTACAAAAAAAATCACTCCATTTCTGCTCAAAAGGTGTAGGCTGAAGCAAGAATGCAACCTCGATCCTCAAGTGTTCACATCAAGGTAAGCCATGTATACAACTGCCAAATATGGGTGTTAGCAATAGCATTAAAGGTGGAGTATGGAACATTTTAATAAAAAGTTATATTTAAAAAAATAATACCTCCACGGAGCGTTTAGAGCTGTGCAGAATGAATGTACAGTTTTCCTATATTTAAAATATAATTATAATCAAAGTTTTATTTTGACGGGCACGACACTGGGTTTATGTTTACATCTACCAGCCACTAGAGGGCACCGTTGCGGTAAAAAGTCCGCTCAGCAAGGCGAGGCTGGAACTGTGTAAAATGGTGGACTCAACAAGTCAAGCAGCTGATTCTGAGCCCAGAAGATGTTCTAACGGTAAATACTGTTGTAAAATAAACTTATTAGTAGAAATTAGTCCTTACCCTGTACGATTCATCACTGGACATGGTGCTGGCTGCTCACTTCACGTATCAGCAGTGAACCAACACCCCGACGGCTGGAAAATTTGTTCTGTTGTTGCAATACCACCTCTGAACACTAGATGTCGCTATAGTGTTTGTATTCCATATTCAACCTTTAATAGTGGCACATTTAATATATACAGAGTCATTAAATATACTACCTATATCATATGTGTTAACCCGATCATGCCTATCCTATTTACTATCTTATATAAGTTTCACCATGGTGAAAAAGAAAAGGTTATTATATTGTATTTGAGACTATATTTAAAGACAATATTTAAGCCTTATCAAAATAACAAACTTCAATCAAACCTTTTTTAAATGGGCCAGTCTGTTTTCCATAAGAAATGCTGAAAACTTCTTATTTTAAAACAAAATTCAGTTTTGTTTTTCCTTTTTTTCTAATTTATCATCAAAACGTGTCCGTAGATGAGATGTGCACCCAATAATTAACGTGTTAAAGTGAAATATAAAATCTTTCCAATGATTTGAGAGGTAT
Source organism: Aphyosemion australe (assembly GCA_006937985.1). Taxonomy (NCBI): domain Eukaryota; kingdom Metazoa; phylum Chordata; class Actinopteri; order Cyprinodontiformes; family Nothobranchiidae; genus Aphyosemion; species Aphyosemion australe. The sequence continues at coordinate 2,068,818 of SSNS01000060.1, forward strand.
TTTGCTAACAAAGAGGGTAAATTCTAACAGTTTTTGTTGGGGATGACCCTCAGATACAAACTTCTCACTCATTATCTGTCTGCAGGATGAATGCTTTGCTCCAACTGAACCCTTTGATGCTGCCACATAGCACCAGTGCTTCTGGTCCCAGTCACTGGGAACACTTGAATGGATCTGAAATAAGACTGGACTGCTTCATAAGACTCCAGGAGAAAGCTCTTAAGGCTGATCATTTTCCTCGTGACTGTCATGTGAAACCCCGGCTGTCTTCTTAATCACAAACCAGCGGCTCTCCTGTCTTTTGTAAACAATTTCCTGTTCCACTTGTTTTTAGAGTTTAAATACATGTGTTTAAACTGATCATGCAGGGAAACGCTGATGACAACCAGCTCTATTTGACTATAAATAAACCTAAACCCTCACAATAAGTTTCTTTAGACCCAAAAGACAGTCGACCGTAAAGAAATGTGTTGATTATTTGTACAAATAAGCATAAACCTGACTAAAAGCGACAAATAATAACATCCAGCCGTGCAAATAAAAAATAAATGTGCACAAGAGGCTTTAGGGGACTGGTTAGTGACTGAGTAGACTTGAGAAAGCATCTGTTAGTCTGACCTCTAGTGGTAGGATCACCACAGTGGGATAACAACCAGAGTAAAATATTTTTCTGCATTTAACAGCAAATGAGTAAAAATTAGTAGATTATTCATGAACTAACTTGAAATTAATATTGATTTGATAAAACAAAGATTAAAATAAACTGAATTCATAATGAAGAGTGAATATTATATATGTAGATGAGCTGTTAATTCTAATTTTTGCATCATATTTGTACTTTTGTAGTTGGAGAAGTGAGTTTCTGTGGAAATAAAGTTATGATCTTCAATTAACAAACCTAGTTTTGCTCTTTGAACAACCTCAGTTTGCAGAAAGAGATCATTTATGACCAGATTGATAAGCTAATGGCTAGTCACAGTGGGCCCTATATCAAATAGATAACTGCCATCTTGAATTAACTTAAAACAACAACAAAAAAATCCTGGTCGTTTATTCAAACATGTTTTAAACCTTTACACCTTTGTCTATTTTGTATTACATAGTTATTTAGGGTAGCAATATTTCCAAAGGGCTGCACCAGCAGCATTATAGCTAGCTATTACTGCTAATGTCCACAACAATTCTGTCCATGTAAACCATACAATACCAAATTTATTTCTAAAGCACATTAAAAACACAGCATGAGAGCTGACCAAAGTGCTGTACAATAAAAGCAGACATAAAATACAGTAAATAAAACCGATTAAAACAAACAACAATAAAACACAGTGAGAGAAAAACAAAACACAAAGTCACTTGCCCCCCACGATTTATACTTCATGGTGGGTATGTGGAGCAACAGGAGCTCATCAGACCTCAGGATGTGTGCAGGAACGTAGGGAGTAATTAGGTCTGACAAATAAGACGGAGCAAGACCATTCAAGGCTTTAAAAAGAAAGGTCAGGATCTTGAATTTCAAAAATAATTACTTCAGTTTTGGACTCGTTTAGCTTCTTCAGAAAGTTTTCAGCTAACCAACTCCTCACCTCTGATAGGCAGTCATGAAGAAATGGGACAGTGTTTGGTCTGTTCACAGCCAGATAAATTTGACAGTCGTCAGTGTAAATATAGTATTTTAGGCCATACTTTTAAGGACTTGTCCCTAAGGGAGGATATAAATGGGAAAAAGTAGTGGCTCAAGGACAGAACCCTGTGGCACTCCCCAAGGAAAAGGGAGACAGGGAGAAGTACAGCCACTAATGTCAACACTGGAGGACCTGCCCAAAAGGTAGGAACGGAATCATTCCAAGGAAAATAAATTCAAAGAACGATGAAATGCACGACCATCCATCCAAATAACCTGCAAGGAAATGTTGGAGATTAAAGCAGTTTAACAACAATAATCCATGTTCCTGACTTGCTCTTAGCTTGTCAGTCCAGTTAGAAACAATCTGCATTGATCAAAACTGAATTATTTCCGTCGCTGGAGTTATTGAATTATTAGGAACAGGCCCTTTAGTGGAGCTTTGTGAGGGTATGGAAACAATGAATTGTCAAGTAGGTGGAATAAAGACTCATCTCAGAGAATAAATAACCTTCAAAGCTGATGTATGTGCATTTCCAGTGGAAACTGACTCATAAAAGGGGAAGGAAGGATGAAATGAGGTGGATCAATACCAGATGGAGGACGGAACATTCAAGTTATGAGTGTTTAATTGTATATTTTACAAACTCTGAAGTCATGCACCTGCATCAAAATCGATTAAAAAGAAGAAACAGGAACTCGAGTTTTGAATCTTTGTGGAGAGGAATCCACAGTGTGTCACAGCTCAAAAACACCTCTGCAACATTTAGCATTAACCTATCGATGGAGGTGCTTCTCCAGACTCGCCTCTACCTGCAAACATCATGCCTGGTTGCAGAATGGAGATTTTAAGGCGTGTGGAGGACGAGAGCAGCTCTGAGTCCCCATCCCGTCCTCCTGAGCTGGCCTTTGACAGGAATGATTCATGTCCTGTTTACTCTGTTCATTCACTGCTCTGCACTTTCACAATCTGTCTCGTTGTTGATACTCGTGAGCCAATAAAGCTCAGAAAACACTCCCAAAACATCTTTCCATTCCACTTCTGTCTGAGCCAAATTTTTCCTTCTTCTAGCGTTTTATTGTTTGCTTTGTTCTAATATCCCTTGGTTTTACTCTCAGAGAGAAAGCATCCCAAAGACCACGGGAGCTCTCTGATCTGTAAATGGATGAGTCACTTCAAACACGTTTCTGTTTGGGTCTAAATTTAATAACCTAATACGTTGTGTTAATGCTGCTGGTTGCACAAACATGTGCAGAGACCCGCTGGCCTGGAAAATCCTGCTGTCACAGTAATCTTCTTTCTCGATCCAATCTCCGCGGAGCTTCATATCAGAGCGAGATGTAAAGGGGAGGGGGGGCTGATGAAGGGGAGATTTTATTAATATTTTCTATTTACTGTGGGAGATGGACACACCAAGGAGTCTCAAAGCTCATATGCAATATGAGAAACTGCACTTTCAAAGCGTTTTTTGCTCTGATTTTCTTCTCGTTTACTAACGATTACACAAATCAAGGTGAAACGAGAGAAAAGGGAAATGAAACAAAAGCAGATTTGTTAATTAAACATCAAAACTTGCCGTTTATTCAGCAGTCGTGTGTGAGAAATGTCCCCGTAGACAACAACCACCTACGCTGGAGCGCTGGAGCTCAGACAGACTTCATTTAAACATCATTTAAAACTTCAAAGGGTTACAGAAAGTTGGACTTTACATGACTGAACTGGGATTTTGAATTTTTTTTTTACAAATGTGACATTTTAAAGAGTCTAAAAATGTCACCAGAAGTGTGTGCAGCGTGTAACGTAATAGAGTCGTTTTACCTGGCTCCCTTCCATCTGGAAGCGGTTCAGACGCGAAACAGGAGCGAAAACGTTCCAGACAGCAGGTCCTGAGAGGTCTTGAAATCACGAGACAAATGCAACACCACGCGTGATTTCAGAAGATCACATGATAACAAGCAAGGAGAAAGATGGCAGCATGTATCCAAAAAGGTCTGTGGTTAACCTCAGCTATGAAGGTTTCCCAGAAAATGACGTACGTTTTTTAACAAATTAAGCAACTGGAAATCTGCATGTGACTTTTATTTTGAAAGTTTCGGCATTACACAGTCGCCATCTTCAGAGCCTTGCCGTTGTTGACCATAGATATGTATATAAACCCTAGATGGCTCACCCATGCTGTTCGCCAATGGAGTGCGAGTAGCAACGCGGCGGCCATCTTACCTCGGACAGCTGCCCCCTTTCGTAACATTGGTGTCAATGGTGCATGTACTATTTAAATAACTCTAACTTGCTCAATTTTCAACCGATTTTCAAACGGTTTGATTTGTTATAAACGCCAGAGATGTGGCTGTAAAATATGACGGATTTGGCCCGTTAATTTAAAAATGTGCAAGTATGTCGTCTCAAATGATCCAGCATGTAAAATCCTTCATCCCTATTCATGGTCCAGGGTCCACGTCTCCGTATCGCGATTGCTTCTTTTATTCATTTTCTGTACTTTTGTTGTTCTGTTATGATCCTTGTGCTGTCTAGTCCATTATATGATTTTCTCTTGCACAGTGTGACTCCGAAACTGTCCGCAACTCAAGGTAAAAAAACATTGCTACGCTGTGTATTAAACAAGAAAAAACCAATGTAGATTGACAAGAAACACAGAAAGAACATAACAAGAAGTTTCCAGATGTTTTACACTGCTTTTGTGTCTGACTTCCTGCCTGGCTCGATCCGTACTGCAAAGTTTCAGGTGTTCTGGAAGCATAGTGTGTAAAAAATAGGCTTGAAACGTAAGTAACGTGTCCTTTTGCTTCTGGGACGAACAAAACGTGATGCTTCGTAGCCGTCCACTATAATAGCGGCTAATTGCAGTGAAGTACGTTTTGCGGCCGTATCGCGACGCTTTCACGTCCGGTGGAAAGGAGGGGTTACTTCTCCCACATCTTTTTTGAGCTAAAATATTCTTGTTAGGGTTAGTTTGTTTTAGCTTGTCAAATCTACAGAAAACACCTTAGACACATGAAACAAGTTCAAAGTTTTAAAGTATATTTAACACAACTGATTATGTTTTTTAATCTGTGCTACTTTACCATCTCCGGTGGCCTAGTGGTAGAGTGTCCGCCCCGGGACTGGGAGATCGGGGTTCAAATCCCAGTCGGGTCATACCAAAGACTTTGAAAAAATGGGACCCAATGCCTCCTCGCTTGACACTCAGCATTAAGAGGTTGGATTGGGGGGTTAAACCACCATATAGTTCCCGAGCGCGGCCACAGCTGCAGCTCACTGCTCCCCACCATGGGGATGAGTCAAATGCGGAGATGTAATTTCACCAGTGTGTGATGATGACTTGGGACTTTAACTTTCTTCCCCCTATTATGAACTTTGTTGTCAGAGAATTAATGACACAGGTGTGTGGTTACCATGGTGATCACAATTAGCTACTGGAAGCAGGTTTAACATTTCTGTGTATTTTATATTCTATACATTGTATACAGATTATACTTTTAAACAGACATTTTCTTTAATCTTAAATTATGTCCAGGATGATGTTGGAATTAGCTGCATTAGCAGAAGTGTTCTAGATTATTCTGTAATCCGTTTTAAACGGAGATCTAGAGCAGCCATCTCTCTTTTGTTTTGTGTCGGTGCTGCAACCAGAGTGGGTTTAATGTTGGAGTGTTGTTATGATTACCAGGAAACAGGGAGAGGGGAGTCAGTCATGTCACGTTTCTGTGTCTCCGTAGCAGATTTAATATTCTGTCAGAGGACAGAAGCAGAGAATGAGGTTTCTTCTTTTACTGTACAGCATTCACTCCTCTCTTACTCCTCCTCAGCGGGAAGATAAGTATTCTGCAATTCAATTAACTCAGCCTGAGATCAGTTTCGATTTTATATAGCTCAGGGGAAAAGCAGCGCCGTCTCAGAGCACTGAAAGTTTTTCTGTGTTCCACCAAGCTGCTCCAATTAGGGTTAATGGCACAGTTGTGTAACGATCCCGCTTCAACAAGGCCCCATTTCAAGACAACGCCACTACTGTGTCTGGGCTCTGGCAGAATGAAGGCATGCCCCAGCGGAGCCAGTCGGCTATAAAGGTGATTCAGTGAGCCTGTCCCTTGGTGCAGGCAGCGCTCTGCGCATGGGTACCCTTGGGTGTTCTGGCAGCAGAGGTCTTTTTTTGTGGCAGGGCACCAAAGAAAACAGACAGACAGCAGATGGACTCTGTTGTCTTCCATCCAACCGTGAGGCTTCTGGCTCGAGGGTCACAGGACCCAACAGGGTCAGGGTCGGGATATCCAGGAATAATGTCTGGAATCAAAGATCAGATTATCTTCGGTGAATGATTTATTCAAACATATATCTGACATTTGTAAATGATGTACTTGTGAGGGGCAGAAACACACTTAAAGACTCTTTCACCACTAGATGGTGCTGGAATTCAACTTTTATTAAATGCTTGGCTGGAAAAGGTTGTGACATCACCCAGCTCGAGATGGATTTTTTTAATTGTATGTCTGAGTGAGATTAAATTTAGCCTTAATGTTGTGTTATTGGGACTAAATTCAAATTAAACAATTTGTGCTCAGCTTCTTTTATTTTCATGAGTTTTTAAGGTTTTGTTCATGGACTTGACCAGAATCGTGTCCTCCTATGTGAGCTTTGGTTTCTAACGCTCAGGTGATAATGTTTTTGCCCGAGTGATTAAATGTGTTACTTTCTCATGGCCCACTAGATGGATTATAATAAAACCATAACACAGTAATCATAGGGTGTACGTCTTCTGATCCGCCTCAACTACACAAAAATAGCTAAAACTCTATCTGTTTAGCAGATATTGAGCTATAATTTCACACAGCTGAGTTGTTTGTCATTCACAACCAAATTTCTAATTGATCACAGGATTTCTTGCAATTTTATATGAGAATATAACATATTTGTGTCTTTAAAAGGCCCTTTGGTGATGGTGGCAGAGGAGTTAAGTGGCCGCCTTGCAATCGGAAGGTCACAGGTTCGCGTCCCGCTCAGTCTGTCGCTGTCATCGTGTCCTTGGACAAGACACTTAACCCGCCTTGCCTGCTGGTGGTGGAGGGACTGGTGGTGCCAGGCCCCCATCAGTACGCCCCCCTAACAAGGCGCTACACAAATACAGGACATTTATAGATCCTTGAGTTCCTGGTTTCATCCTTCCTCTGTGTTCTTGGGACTCTGTTGCCTGCACAGCTTCATTTTTTGTTTGTTTTTGTACAATAAGCTTTATTATTCCACTATGTTTGACCAGTGTCTGGATTTCTGCCCCTCCACAGCTTCCAACATCGATGACTAATTGAAACCTTTCAGATTTTACTGGTCTGTAAAGACGAGCTCATCACTACGTCTTAAAAGCTTCCGCAGCACAAAGTACGGTGGTTTCATTATGGTAATTAACACTTAACAAGTCATTTAGTGTCGGTTGATCTTGACAGAAGCACGAGAGCCTCCCACGTTTCAAAATAAAAGCAGAGCAGCCCAGTCATTAGCAGAACATTAAGTGGAAGAGGTCACCAGTCGGTTTGGTCTTGCAGGAGACAGGAAAGGCGCGCTTGTGTTTGACAACACCGTGCTCTGAAATGTTTGTTTTTATTGAGCATCGCACCAATTATCTGGTCGGCAGGCAGCATAATCAGAGCCTGGAGATGACAGGGTAAATTGGAGAGTGGTCTTTGCTTTTCACATTCTTTTGTCAATACCCAATTATCCTCGCTGTTGCTCCTCTGCTGCACCTGCCTTTGAAATAGCTTTTTTTTATTATATTGTTACTTAATTGCATCAATCCAGAGTAGTTTGACACATTGATCAATCATTAATAACTTTGAATACGGCGTAGAGATCCCACAGGCAGGGTCAGAAGAAAAGACATCATGATTTCCTTCACTTGGCAGTAAAGTGGTAGTGGTTGCATTGTCTCGTTCAAACAGATACGTTGAAGAAAACCACCAGATGAGGCTTTTTCTGCACGCCTGCCTTGAGCTCCAAACCTCATACAGTAATTATTGGAAATGCATCCTTGCAGCCTGCCTGGATTGTAATTACCTCCACATTTGTCAAGGGCACTGTGTTTATTTAAATGCTAATCATCTCTGTACTGTACGCGACCCCATCTAAGTGATTTAATTTATTAATTACATACAATATGTTAAACAAAAGGTTTTGCATAGATGCTCATCTAATTTTCAGAGTAAAACGTAAGAATCGCTCAGAAAAAAGTTCTAATTTTCCCTTTTCTGTCCTCCGTGGAGCTACTGCTAAGTATCAGCTGAGGATCATGGAGCAGTTCCAGTCCTGGCGTGCTGACTCGAGGCCCCCGAAAGGTTTAAATCATCTGGCTCAATGATTCAGCGTCTTGACTGAGCCAGATTGCCCTGACTGCACCCAGTGGGAGAGATAATTGGGTGAAACAGGTTGTTTGTGTGCTCGTAGCCCCCACTGAGGTAAGAGTGAAGCAGGAGAGATGAGGAAAACAATGCTGGTTTCTCATTTTAGATAAAAACTCTGAAGCGTGAAGAGAACGGTTTTATTTCAGGTAAAGTTTAGGTTTTTGAAACGGCCAGTTTGGACACCCCAAGTTGATCGGGCAACCAAAAAAATAATGTTGAGGCCAAACTTAAAGGTGAAATATGTAAGAATTTAACAGTGAAATTATCACAAAACAGTCTAATGTCTATATTTCAATGTCTTACATTGAAACAGATTTTCTTCTCACCCGGCAGACGCGTTGTCGGTTATTCTCCTTTAAAAATGCAGAAGAGGGATGTTGGCCCAATCCCAATACTCACACTTGCAGCCTTGCACCCTTGAATTGCACGTTCCTGGCAAAGGGTGCGAGTGCGTAGGTTGTCCCGATTCTCAAGTGCGGAAGGTGACCACTCCTCTTTTGAACCCTTGATTCACACTTCGCACAAGTCCGCATCGATGCAGACTTTGGGCAAGGGTATTACCCACAATCCATTGCTGCGTGAGAATTTTGAGAAGAAGGCGGAGCAATGGGTCTAGTGCCATTTCTGAAAATATGAATTTTCCGCACTTGCGAATTGGAACACCCTACGCACTTGCACCCCTGGCCAAGAATGTGCAATTAAAGTAAATAAAAGTACATTTTATTTGTATAGCACTTATCACAAAAATAATCACAAAGTGCTTCACAAAGATCAACAAAACAAAAGATAAAGTCATCATAAAATGATAGAACAGACTATCATAAAATCTTTAAAAATCAGAAAACTAAAACTGATAAAACAAATGAAAGATGATTATAAATATAGTTAAAAAAGGAATAGAACACAAAGTTTTAAGTAAAAGCAGTTTTAAATAAAAGGGTCTTCAGCTGCTTTTTAAAGGTGACCAGACTGTCAATAACACGTAAGGATAAAGGAAGTTATCTTCTAGCCAGCTAGTGATCGCTGATAGGCACTCTAGTAGTTCAGCCAGTTTATAGAACTCAGAATCCTTAAAGGAGCAGTACAGCTGAATGTCATCTGCATATAGGTGATAGGAGACATCATGGAAAGCATCAATTATCTGTCCAAGAGGGTGTATATATAGTAAAAACAGGAGTGGACCTAAAACAGAGCCTTGGGGTACCCCACAGAAGAGAATGGTGGAATCTGACATGATGTGGTTTATACAGACACTGAAACTCCTGTTAGAAAGGTATGATCTGAACCAGTCTAGAACCGTTCCAGAGATTCCCACGAGTCATGAAGTCTGTTATTAAGGTGATGTGATCAACAGTGTCAAAAGCTGCAGAAAGATCCAACAATACTAAGACTGTAAATTCCCCGTTGTCTGCAGCCATCATGATGTCACTGGAAACTTTAAGCAAAGCTGTTTCTGTTGAATGATTTTTATGAAAACCAGATTGGAATTTATCAAAGCTGTTGTGAAGTTCCAGAAAAGTAATCAGTTGATCGGCTACAACTTTTTCTAAGATTTTAGAGATAAAGGGCAATTTAGAAATGGGTCTGTGATTATTAGACTGAGAGGAGTCCAAACTGGGTTTTTTCAGGATCAGTTCAACAACAGCATGTTTGAAAACAGAAGGTACAGAGCCAGATTGGAGAGATAGATTAATAAAATCCACAATGCATGGGCCAAAGACCTTAAGAAGCAAAGCGGTTGGGAGAAAATCAACAGGGCATGAAGTTGGTTTTATGTTTTTCTGAATGAGACAGATGTCCTGGAAATTTACAGGAGTAAAGAAGGACCATGATTGGGAGGGAGGTGATTGGATGGGAGAATAGGAAGAGGATAGGGGTGAAAAACTTGGTTTTATTCTCAAACAATGCAAGAAAGTTGTTCCAGTCAGACCTGAGAATACAGGCATGTGAGGGGCGTGTGTGGTTTATGGTGTCAAACAAGACTTTAGAATTATTTTTGTTTGAGGAAATCAGGGCACAAGGGCACTAGGATGGAAGTGTGAGTATTGGGATTGGGCCAAAGTCCACTTTGATGTGAACTTTGGGCAAGGGTGGGAAGCGTGGGAAGTTTCAGAAGAAGGCAGAGCAAAGGCTCAAGTCCCTTTTCTGAAAATATATATTGTTAATTTTAAGACGATTAATGATATTTATTCATGCTCTGAACGTTTTAGACTAAGATTTAATGTGGACAGTAATGAGTTTAAATTTAGTCAAATAACGGTTTGAAACTTGTTAATAAAGATATCTTTTTTTGAAAAGTAGCACAAACAGCGACGACACAATGCTCACTGTCCCAATTCGGCACACTTGTGTACTACCCACTCAAAGCCTTACTGCACACCTCCTCCAAGTGCACTCCACAGAAGGGTGCAGTATTGGGATTGGGTCGTAGTTTACAATCTGTCCTACTTCCATACTTCCTGGTTCCAGAGCCAATCACATTTGAGGCCGTGGGGTTGCCAAGTCTGTGCCGACATTTGTAATTTGACACCAGCTGGCAAAAAGCAGCAGAGCTGTGGAAAGAATATTAGTCAGTTACTATTAAGTTAATGAAAGCCTTTTTTTATTCTAATATCAGGTAAAAAAGGCTAGAGGCTAACGTTGAGCTAACAATGCTAACGGTGAATTAGAAACAAATATTCGGCTCTAAAACTATCTCAAGCTACTTTATAATCACCAACAACTCGATATTACAGTGAAATGATTTATCTACTTTTCAACTTACTGTAATTGACTCAACTTTGCTCATCATCTAGAATCTTCTGGTGCTGATCCGTAACGAGCAACAGCTGCTCAGAGTGGACTCATTTGTTTTGAAACACGGACTGCAGTACCCTCATTTGACCACAAGATGTCATTCTCACTTCATACACCTTTAAACATTCAAAGTTTAAAACATCAATTTATCGGATTAAACCTGAAAAATTAATCTCACATTCTAATCTTTAACATTTTATGTCTTCATGCAAAAGAAAATCAAGTGTTTTAAAATTCTGATGCACACGGAGCTCTTCTGACATCCTATTTTTCCATGACTGTGGGGCCCACACCAAACCCGTAGCTTCTGGCAGAGTCCCTTGTGGATTTTAGAAAATGTGCCTGGCATAATTCTCCATGTGCAGAAGCCGTACTCCCTCCTCATCTTCAGCCGTTTGCAGATTCTCTGATGTTTGCTTCCAGACTTAGCGGAGATGTACTTGGATCCATTCTTGCATTTTCCTGTAAGTAAAATGTTCCGTGGCCCTGGCTTTAAGCGTAAAGCATTATCCATACTCGGTTGTATTGTTTGCTTGTTGCAGCAAGAAAAAAAAGCTCCCAAAAGAACTTTTTTCCTCTTCAACTGCATGAAACTAATTTACATGCTCATTTGCAAAACCTCTGATGCAGAATTTAGTGAGGATGCATGAAAGGTTCTCCTCTTGTGGCTCCGTCTGGAAGGTAATATTTGTGCAGGTGGCTCTTGCATTACAAACGGAGAATACAGATGCCTCAAAATGCTCTCCTGTATTTTAATAGCTTCTCCTGCCTTGTTCCCATCAAGTTTTTCCTTTTTAGCGTTCCAGGCAGATGCTCAGAGGAGGAAACATTTGCTTATTGTTGGAAAAGGGTTTGAGGAAGTTTTACAAACGCTTAAATCACTTCATCCACCACAGAAATTCACTGTGCATATATTATAAAAGTCTGAGAAAGTAGTGGATGCTATCCAAGAGCTCATTTTTGTGTGACTAAACTTTTGCATGACACCTTCCTGTCAGCAGCAACTTCTAACCTCGCCTGCTTTATGTTTGTTCTATAAAGGTACGAGGTGAGCCTTCTAGAGTTTGTTAGGGTAAAATCAGATGGTGATAAGATCCAGCAAAGTGTTATTTCTAAAATCTGACCCTGACTACTTGTCCTGCATCATTTCTCAGAATGTGGTTTGAATCTGATGAGAGGTGGTGGATGTGTCATGGTGTGGGATTCTGGGCTTTAGCTAAGCTTTTCTTGATCTTTTGCTCTAGCTCAGTAATTTATGTTTTTTTATTTCCTCGTGTGAGTTTCGTTTTCTCATTTGTTCCTTGAATCACTCTTTAGAATTTTCCCTCAGCTTTCCAAACGACTTTGCTCCTCACACAGCTGTTTTCCATCTCCCTATCAGCCCAGCTGACCTCACTCAGCAATCAGCAGGTAAATGTTCCTGCTTCTTAGACCCTCCTGTTTACTCGCTTGTTTTCTCATTTAATTCTCTGCTCCTTGTGGTTCCCTGTGCTCCGGTTCTATGAGTTCATTTCAAGTTATTTTAAGTTTATTTCAAGTAAATGATTTTCTCTTTTTGGGCCAAGTATCCATTTTCATCCTGGCCGTGGAACACTGGACCAGCTCTATATGCTTAGGGGGGTCCTGGAGGGTGCGTGGGAGTTCGCCCAACCAATCTACATGTGTTTTGTGGATTTGGAGAAGGCGTTCGACCGTGTCCCTCGGGGGGCCCTGTGGGGGGTACTCTGTGAGTATGGGGTACCAGGCCCCTTGATACGGGCTGTTAGGTCCCTGTACGACCAGTGTCAGAGCTTGGTCCACATTGCCGGCAGTAAGTCAGGCTCGTTCCTGAGAGTTGGACTCCGCCAAGGCTGCCCTTTGTCACCGATTCTGTTCATAACTTTTATGGACAGAATTTCTAGGTGCAGCCAAGGTGGTGAGGGGATCCGTTTTGGTGGCCTAAGGATCAGGTCTCTGCTTTTTGCAGATGATGTGGTCCTGTTGGCTTCATCAGAACGTGATCTCCGGCTTTCGCTGGAGCAGTTCGCAGTAATGTGTGGGGCACCTGGATCTAAATCCGAGGCCATGGTCTTGAGTCGGGTCCTGCCCCAAGTGGAGGAGTTTAAGTATCTCGGGGTCTTGTTCACGAGTGAGGGAAAGATGGACCGTGAGATCAATAGGCAGATTGGTGCTGCGTCTGCAGTGATGGGGGCGTTGTACCAGTCTGTCGTGGTGAAGAGAGCTGAGCCGTAAGGCGAAGATCTCGATTTACCGGTCGATCTACGTTCCTACCCTCACCTATGGTCACGAGCTTTGGGTAGTGACCGAAAGAACGAGATCATGGATACAAGCGGCTGAAATGAGTTTTCTCCGCAGGGTGTCTGGACTCTCCCTTAGAGATAGGGTGAGAAGCTCGGTCATCCGGGAGGGACTCGGAGTAGACCTGCTGCTCCTCCACATCGAGAGGAGCCAGTTGAGGTGACTCGGGCATCTGATTAGGATGCCTCCTGGACGCCTCCCTGGTGAGGTTTTCTGGGCACGTCCAACCGGGAGGAGACCCAAAGGAAGACCCAGGACACGCTGGAGGGATTGTCTCTCGGCTGGCCAGGAAACGCCTTGGGATTCCCCCGGAGGAGCTGGCCCAAGTGGCTGGGGAGAGGGAAGTCTGGGCTTCTCTGCTTAGGCTGCTGCCCCCGCGACCCGACTCCGGATAAGTGGAAGAGAATGGATGGATAGATGGAAGTGTCTATGAAATTGAGGATCTGATACAAGGATGTCCAAACTTTTCAAGACGAAAACTAAAGTCAAGCTAAAAGTCTGTGTGGGCCACAAAATGAAACTTTTTTTAATACAAAAACTATAAAAATTGTTATATTGTGAATTTTCTTATTTGTAATACTCAAAATTAGTCCTAAAATACTAAAAATAGGAACATAAAAATTTTAAATGTGTTTATTTGCATCAGCAGCCTGCTGGAGAGTCAAAATTCTACCATTAATAGAAGTGGGGGCCACACACGATTACTCCAAGGGCCCAAATGGCCCCTGAGCCCCTTTGAAAACGAATACATTTGCATTGCTACCGTTATCTTCCACCAGTTCAACGTGTATTAAATGTTGTCTCCCAAATGTTAACTAGACTGTGTGGTCTGCCGAGTGTTCACATCTAATATTTAACTGGTGAGTAATTTTCATGCCAATTATCAAGCCGAGTAAGAAAATTTAGTCCTGTCCCTTAATCCCACTGATCATTTCGCTGCATTTTTAAATTCACACTCCAAGATGAACAGTTGCACGCAAACACACACACACACACACACACACACACGCACACACACACACACACACACACACACACACACACACACACACTGAGACACAATAGATGGCAGACAACTCTGCAGACTTGTGATGTAATTAGACTTGGTAATTGGACAAGAGCATTTCGCCACCTGCGGCAGTAAGAGTGTGATTTTATTTTTTTTGTTGGTCATCTCTACAGAAATTGTCCCGATGATTGTTTTTGGATTCCAGACCACTGCAGCTGATTTTGACAGTTTCTGGTTGCTTTGAAATGACACCTCAAACTGCAAAACGACCCGCTGGTGTGAATGGACCTTGTGATTATTCTGCAGGGTTTACACTCGCTGTCTAATGTCTCATCCACATCAAGAAAAGATTAATGCTGCAAGAATGGCAGCCATTTATCCACCTGTGTTCTTTGAAAAGCTCAAAGACAAAAACACCCAGAGAAGATCTGTCCTAAACAAAGACTTTGATAGTTTCAGAAGCCCAGCAGCAGAAATGTCATCATGATTTAACACTCAGGCCACAACACCCCAAAGGTTTAGCAACATTTACATTTCTGACAACATTTCTCCTTTACAGGCGAGAACACCCTGAATATAAAACTAACTTCACTTGAAGTTTTATGTCTTGAAAGCGTCTGGCTGAAGATGCTCAGTCCTTCAAGCCTTCCTGAGCCTCTGATCAGAGTCATCGCAGCTTATTAATCATTTAGAAACTTCTGTGCTGACCACGTTTTCAAGGAGCTGCTCAGAGACAGAACCCTGGCTGTTTCATTTCCAGCCAGATATGGATTTCCTAATGGATAAACACAGACTCACTGTCTCCTCGGTCCATTCTAACAGGATAAATGTGTTGACTCTTCCCTTTTCTGTAATTCGGCTCAAATCTGTATTACCAGAATGAGTCCCGCCCACACCGTGTTTTACACCGACTGCTGCTGGAGACAAGAGGAAACCACTTTGAGGTTTTTTCTCTCACGGTCCACAATGTGAAGAAAACAGGATTATTCCATCCATGGAAACTGATAAGAGGAAGATTGGAGCTGTAGGAACTACCTTACGTGTTGCCTTTTTTCTGAGAAACAGAGTTTATGAAAATTAGGAGAATAAAGTTGTTATGAAATGGCAGTAATACACATTAGTCTGAGTTGTTCTAGGACCAGCTGCTCGTTCAGCCAATCCTGGACCCCAGAGCCACTATCCTGCATGGTTCTACTCTACATCTGCAGAGTAAATTCAAATTCTGCTTTGTTTTCCATCTTAGTAGGTTTTGTTTGTGCAGATGTGAACATGCTAATCTCACTAATGTGGACCAAAACAGCCATATTAAGACCATTAAGGAGGAGGGTTAGGGTGCACACTGTAAGTCTGAGTCTTCCTGTGGCCAGGTATGTTTTACATTAGTATGTTAGGGTTGGCATTAGACTGAGAATATACTTGTTTTCAGTGTGATTAGTGCTAAAACACTGGAGGACATTAGTTAAGACCTTAAATTCATCCACCTGCTGTCTGGACACCCTGCCATCAAACTTCTTTAAAAATGTTTTTAGTTGTTTGAAAGCTGAACATCAGGTATTTTTCCTTAATCGTTGAAAACTGCTGCTGTTAAGCCTCTTCTAAAGAGAAAAAGGTACAACAGACCAACCTCTAATCTACCTTTTATTGGGAAAATTATAGAGAAAGCAGTTATGATCCAGCTGAACAACTTTTTGGAGACAAACAACCTGCTAGAAGGTTTTCAGTCAGACTTCAGACAACACCACAGCACTGAGGCTGCACTGATTAAGGTATTAAATGATATTCATCTCAATACAGATTCAGGCAAAATATCTGTTCTGATGATGCTCGATATCAGTGAAGCTTTTGATACTGTGGACCACAACATCCTTCTTGATAGGCTCATAAACTGGGTGGGACTATCAGGCACAGCTGATCACCATGATGCGTGGGGTCCCCCAAGGCTCAATTCTTGGACCATTGCTCTTCAGTCTAACAACATTACTTGTCATTGTTATGCAGATGATCTACCTAGCTCTATCACCTAGTGACTGTAGTCCCCTAGCCTCACTGTCAGTGTTTGGAGCAAGTTAATGACTGGATGCAGTCAAACATCCTCCAGTTAAACAAAGACAAAACTGAAGTTATTGTCTTTGGAATTAAGAAAGTTCAAAGTTTTGAGGAGTAAAATATACATCTTGACCATTGTCACAATCTGTGTTTCTTCAGATTTTGAATCAGTTTCTTCTACCTGATTTTTCTTTCCTCCCTTCATTCTTTATAAAGGGAAACTATATAACTTTTTCATATTTTTAAATCATTTTCTTGAGCCAGCAAAATGACCCTTTACATGGTTAATGAAAAGTCTGTGGCCAGAGTATCTGGACCGATCCCCAAAGTCACGTATCTTTCATGAAGCAGTAACGCTTTACGGCAATCCACGTTAACACCTCAGAACAGACGAGCTACACCTGGTTAGCATTTATTGTAACGTGTTTATCATGGTGCAGCCTCAGAAGAAACAAAGAAAACCTTTATCTTATGGAGCAAAAAAGAGAACGCCCGACCACAATAGGACTCAAACAAGTCGGGATTTTTCTGAATTGTGAGAGCTCAGAGACAAATAAGGATTCAGACTGGATGCAGAGACCAGATGATCATCCTTTTGCTCTTCTAAGTACAACTTTAATGTGTTTTCTTTGTGCATGTTTTAGCTTTCCCCGGGTTTGTAATTATTTCTAAATATGTTTGTCAGGCGGTAGTGATTACATCCCGTTCCGTCACCAATCATACTTTCACCATAAGACCCACATAAGCTCTCTTCTTACCAGGCCAGTGCTCAGTCATTGATGCTTTCTCATCTCTATTTGAGGTCTTTTTATCCTCACACACCATCGAATTCTCAGCACACCACGTGGACCCCAGTAGTTGCTGAGCAGTGCTGCCAGCCAGCCAGCACTGCTGGCCTGGGCTACCGGCCGCGGCTCTGTCAGCTAGCTGCTCGTAGCTTGTAGAGTAACTTGCTTGTCTGTGATCAGCCAGCGCTCTGAATCTGTGTTTGGGTTTGCCGACACGCTACAGCAGGGGTCCCCAATCCTGGTCCTGGAGGGCCGCTATCCAGCAGGTTTTGTGGTTTCTCTGCTCAAACACACTTGATTCAGTGGTTGAATCACCTGTGCAGCAGCTCATCAAGCTCTGCTGAAGCCTGCTAATCACTTGTTAATTGAAATCAGGTGTGTTGAAGCAGAGTTACAACTAAAACCTGCTGGATACCGGCCCTTGAGGACCAGGATTGGGGACCCCTGCGCTACAGCATTTCCTTCTCTCAGGATCATGTTTACCAGGAACTCTGTTAGCCAATAGTAAAGTAGCTAGCTGACATGCTAGCGCTGCAGTCTGCTTCCAGCATGTTTCCTGCATGTTTTAGATCATGAACACAGCTGATTTGTTTGATTTAGTGATGAACCGCTCCTGTAGACACTAATGAAGGCTGAGGAGACATTTCAGCAGTTAGATTAAGGTGTTAAAAAGATGAACGCACAGCGAGGAGGAGAGTTTCAGTTTTACGACAGTGAATTAAAACGGACTCTAGGGGGTGCTAAAAGCAAGCCAAAGCTGCAGTGTTCCTTTAAAGCAACATTCTGCAACTTTTACACCTTAAAATTATGCTTTTTGTAAAGTTTTTGCGTCATAGTATTATCTATTATGTTCATATTCATACCTGTGATAGTGTTGGGGGGTCCTACGTCTGTTTACTGCACTATACAGTTTTTGTGCTTCGGGTAGCGATGGAAGTACTGACTGGGTGTCGTTTTACGGCAGAATATGGCAAGCCAAAGGGATAAAAAAAAGCGTGCGTTCTAAACGTGCGTTATGTCTGCCAAAATGCAAGGCAAGGCAGTTTTTATTTTTATAGCGCATTTCCTACCTGAAAGCAACTCAAAGCGCTTAAAAATGCGCGTCTTGAACGTGCGTTTTGACGCCAAAGGGGGAAAAAAACCCGTGTGTTCTAAAAGCGAGCATTATGTCTGCCAAAACGCTTGTTCAAGACGCGCGTTTTGGCGGACATAATACGAGTTTAGAACGCGCATTTTTTTTATGCCTTTGGCTTGCCATAATTATATAACATAGACTCGCTGTAGCAGCGGCAGATTCACCAGAGAAAGCTAGAAATCCCTTATCGGAGGAATCTAGGAAAAGAAAAGAAGAACGTGATAGAGCAAGAGCAAAGACCAGAGTTATTATTGGGCCGTCTTTTCCTCGCTGGAGAGCTCTTTTAGAAAGAACAGCATGAACTACGGACTCTAACCTACCCGTGTTGCTAATGAATAGATAAGTAATAAATGATTTCACCAGCGTTATTGTGTTTGGTCGGGCATAAAGTTGTTATGCAGTCCTGATAAAACTATTTATTCAATGTGTGGAGGTGGAAAAGTTTGTTTTTGTTGTTTTGCCTGATATTAGGAATGTAAACAGGCCTCTTATGCCTGAGAGAGAGATTTGATTTTACGACAGTGACGTTACGCAGCAAGCCTCTAGAGGGCGACAAAGACCATATATCTGCAAAGTTGTGGAATGCTGCTTTAAATAACATATCCCCTCATGCATACCTATGCTTTTGCTCTCACTGTTGTATCTGCTATAGTAGAGTTCTGTTGATGTTCCTGCTGCACTGTTCTCTCCACACATCTATGTTTTTCAATTTTTTATTACTTCCCTCGGCATATACTGTACCGTCCATAGTTTTCTTCTTGAAACATCCTTCCCAGTTTTACAGTCGCTTTTTCCCATACGACTGTTGTTTTCTGTGTAGTGAATGGCTGTTTTGGACTTACTGTATGTGCAGCAGGTTTGATTTTGTAAGTCATTAAATGTTAAATTTGTTCTTCACCTGCAAAAATGTGACTCCCTCAAAATCAATGGCTATCATTGTCTGACCTTTTTTTTCCACTCCTTGGTGTTTCATAGGGAGACACATCTGGACTCTGTCAGTCTAGCGCTGGTCTTCATCATTCACCTCACAGGGAAAGACATCAGATCGATGGCAACGCTTCTCCTCCAAAATTCCAGATTCCACCTGTGAATGAAAATGGTTTCCCAAGCTGCTCCTGAGCACATCTGGCTATATTGATCACTGTGCCATGAATGCTCCTCTTACTGCTTAAGGGCACAAAGGTCAAGAGCATCCAGCAGCGGTTTCCAGCTTTTGTGCACGGAGATTTTTCAGCAACAGTTTTTTCCCCCTTCTTTTCAGCTCAGTTTCAATCATCTCAGACCACCTGTGGCCTTGAGACTGTACCCATATGTGTTAAAATGTAACAAAATACATTTTATATCTCTGACAGTGAGGTTTCACACAGAAGGATGGTTTGGAAGCTTCTGTCCAAGTAGAACCCTTCTAGAATGCAAAACAAATGAAAAAATAGCAGTTTGCATTCAAGTGAGATTTTTTTAAAGGTATGGTTCATTGAAAAACCATTTGTAATGATTATTTCTGATTATAATCAGTCACTGTGAGTTTTTCATGCAGGCTGAATATGAAAATAGTCTCCTACACCTATCTCCTGCATTAGCTTCTGATAGAAAATAGATCCTGACAGATCTACGTCACACTGTCACTTAACATTCATGGACTCACCCATCTTGACTCACGACGGGGAAGGCTGTTGTTGGTTTAGCGTCCAGGAAACAGCAGAGAACGTCTCGACTAGTTTATGCTAACCGTTAGCATTAGCAACTTCAGCGCACAGCAGACTCCAAAACCTGAAGCTCAGCAATGATGTGGGCAAATTTTAGGTCCTAGAAATGGTGCACTGGTATAGTTTCCCCCGAAAACAACTTACAAGGCATTCAATCCTACTAGAGACCACTACAAATGAATTGATTAAACAAGTGCTCCAATCCTTTAATAGTTCTATGGTCAATACCAAACATGTTTATGAAGTTCTTTGCAAATCCCTCTCATATAAAGGAATTTCAGCAGTTTTATTTTTGACAGTTTCAGTACCTTCCAGAATGAGCTGTTTCAGGGCTCTGTCACTTTAAGAAAACAAGCTAGAGCTGCCCACGCCCACCTATCCTCCGCTCAGGCTACTATAAACTAAAAAGCTACGATATTTTTGTAGTAGAGCCGTTGGTCCTCCAGGAGCAGCTCTCTCTTGTATGAGAGGTGGTTCTATTCTAATTTCCATGTGTGTGACATCACAACAGGGGCTTTTTCAAAACAGTTTGTTTTCGGCACATAATTCCTAAAAACTAACACTGACGGAAAACAGATTTAATTTTTTTTTTTACGTTTGGAGTGTTTATAGAGGCAGTAGAGAGGTGAGTTCTGCATAATATGTCTCCTTTAAGAACTGTTCATGATAAAATGATCCATGTATGTAACACGGACGTCATAAATAAAACACATGCAGCATGTGACAAACAGACGTGTTCTTTTAAAAATCTAATCTTACAAGCTGGTGTGGAGTTTCTCCCAGTAGACTAATATTTCAGCTTCTAGTTTCACAATAGAGCATGCAAATGATGTTTTCTCCTTGCTTTGTTGGGGCATGCATGGATTAAAACCTGCTGCAGCGTGAGGATTTCTCTCCTAAATATGACCAAAGATTAATGTGTCAGAGTTGACCATGAGTTTCAATATTAAATGTTTTTTTTTTATCATTTCTTTCTTTCTGCTCCTTTGTAAAACTTTGTAGAGCAAATCATCTGATTCTTCAATTCCTTTGTTGGTTTAGTTCTTGACAGATCAGATCTGGAACATTGTGATATTTTTCTTAGCAGAATCGTATAAAACTGAAATCTTACATTCTATGTGTTAAAAAGCTTTTTATTTCAGTCACATTCGAGCTTTTCAGTTTTTCTGACAAACGTGTTTTAGGCTACAAAACTGGCTGAAAGGAAGGCTGTTTTCTAATGGAAGCAGGTGATCTGACTCTGACCTCTGCAAACTATTTCTTGCCGCTGGTTTTCAAAAACGATCTGTAGACAGGTGATTGGGATTTTTATAATCCATGAGTCTGAAAAAGTGATTCTCTTGGTATTGTAGTCTACGCTAAAGGCCAGAAATATATATAATATACAGCATTAACATCTAAAAACATCAAATCCTCACTGAAGAGGATTCGTTATGTGTTCTGATACTGACGCTGTATTTTCATTTGTTCAAAACCAGAACTTTTTCATAAACCTTCACACACCTGATTTCTCCTTATATGATTGTTTACATGCAGCTGTCATTTACAACAGAAATCAGAGAGAGGTGTGAGCTTATATACGTTAAAGGCACACTTTGCAGTTTTGGCTTGCTTTTAGCACCCCTAGAGTCTGTTTTAATTCACTGTCGTAAAACTGAAACTCTCCTCCTCGCTGTGCGTTCGTCTTTCTAACACCTTAATCTAACTGCTGAAATGTCTCCTCAGCCTTCATTAGTGTCTACAGGAGCGGTTCATCACTAAATCAAACAAATCAGCTGTGTTCATGATCTAAAACATGCAGGAAACATGCTGGAAGCAGACTGCACCTCCAGGTATGCCAGCTTCATTTTTTAAAAGTCCAACAGGTGGCGGCCCGCCACTCTGAAGTTGCAAACGCGATATTCTGGCCACAGAGGGCAGTAGATTTTTATTTTACTAAAGTTGTTGTAATTATTTAGTATTTTTAAACATTTTGAACTGAATTGTTATGATCCCTAGCTAACATGAGGCAGCAGTAGCCCAGAAGGTAGAGCGGGTTGTCCAGCAATCAGAGGGTTGTAGGATTGATCCCAGCTCCCACTAGAGAATGCTGCTGTTGTGTCCTTGGGCAAGACACTTAACCACCTTGCCTGCTGGTGATGGTCTGAGGGACCGGCGCCGCCTGTGCTCAGCAGGCTTCGCCTCTGTCAGTGCGCCCAAGGACAGCTGTGGCTACATTGCAGCTGATCACCACCAGGGTGTGAATGGATGAATGACTGATTGTGTTGTAAAGCGCCTTGGGGGTCTCTAGAAGGCTCTATATCAAATACAGGCGATGAGATTCTGATCTCCTGTCTGGTTAGTAATATTTCTGCTGATATACCTGTTTAGTGTAATGCCATTTGGGTTTATTTTAGTCCACTGCCCCTTGAGCCCAATTACTGCTGTTTACATGTTGCAGACGCTGTCGAATGCAGTAAAGAGCATGAATAACTCTGCCCTGCAGAATCTCCACCACTCTAGTTAAGCAGATGTAAATAAAAACCCGTAAAAGGCAGCTTTTCTTTTCTTCTGCCCGATACGAGACGTGTTACTGATTGTATTTAGATCCATCAACACTGAACATGATGCCGGTCTCCCTTTGGGGTGACTCGCTCTCTAAAGATCTCAGATAGAGAGCGTTGTGTGTAAAACACTCCTCCCCTCTCTTCTCTTCTCTTTTCTTTTTTCAAATTCAAACTAGTACCTGCAGGTTGGGATTTGACTCACTGCTCCACAACAAATTAGCACACACCATTGCACACCCTCTCGCTCCCCGCCACAGCTGAAAGGCAGAGCGGAGAGACTTCTGAAAACTACTGCAGAATGGAATTTGACCCTCGATAAGGCCCACTATCTATTCTGCCAAGTGTGACATTTTGATGCGATGCTGGATGTCTGAGGAGCGGAGAGCACTCAAGTATTTTACCCAAGCCTTTTGGAGTGCATACACTTAAGGTGTGTGCAGGAGCAATAATACCTATGCTTCCACTAAGTGTAGCGCTGCATTTTTAGCTCTTCTACTTTTACATATAATTTCAGAATTTGCATGTGCCTTTCATTTAAAAGTGCCTATTGAGGATAATCCCACACACATCTGCAACATTTAGTAACCTGATTTAATTTTTGTTGCTGCCAAAACGTCTTTTCCAGATGCTCCACTCTCTTCCAGCCGCCGACCTGGAGCATCTCTAATGGTTTCAGGGGTCGAGGTGCCATGTTAACAATTTTAAACACAGACCAGACGTCTGAGTGTGATTCCATTTTCAAAACTCTTCTGTAATACGGTCATGATACCACTGTGATTTTTGATCCAGCACTTTAAAAGCTAATTGTAAAGTTATCTAGCTGTTTTTAAAGTTGTACGACTTGGTGATGTTCATAAAAGTTATCTTTTACAGTCGTTTTAGGGATGTTCAGGTGACTGTCATGGGGCCGTTCCCTTGTGGCTACATGAAGGTGACTGGTCTTTGCTGCAGGACTTGAGGGACGTTTTCGTTTCCCCAGCAGAGATTTTGATTTCACACAGGAGGTGAGAAGCACCGATGTATCGATGACAGCTACTTTCCACAAGGGCAGCTTCCCTCTTTGTGTCTGCTGGTTCACTGTAGCAGCTTACAGGGATAAACGGACTCTTTGTTATTTCCACCTTTCCTCACTGTCACAACTCAAAAAGTCTGCTGGGGAAAAAAAAACAACAAAAGAAAATGCCGCTGCAGGATGGGGGTTTGTAAAAATGGTATGAAAGCAAAAAATCTGTTTAGAAAAGACAAAATTATGTTGTTCTGGATTTAGGAAATGTTGGCCCGTTGGGCCAGAACAAAAGGAGAGACATACAATGTAAAAGTTACTCAAATATCATTCATTTAACCAAAATACCCCAAAGTAACCTGTAAGATCAACAAAGATTAACACAAGAAGGTGTAAATTGAACACAAATGTAACATCATACCTGAGAGGTTAGGCTACAGCAGGTGTGTGTCTTCAGGTGTTCCAGGTGTGGGGCACACCGCACCGATTAGCCACAAACGACCCACAGGGTCGTAACACCCCCCCTCCTTAAGATGGTAACACCAAAACAAGTCCACCACCATGGACAAACTGAAACACTGATTGTGTTGATGTACGACTGTTTTATGTCTATTTTGCAGACTGTACCACCGACCACTAGGGGGCAGTATGCGCTTTATAAAGGGATTACATCTGTGAAGGCGTCACAGTGCTTTCCATCACGTTCTTGCTGCTATGCATAGATTTCACTGTTCCACTTGTATCTGTAAGTCTGTACACCTGTTGCACACATTTGTTAAGCTGTTGTAATGTTATACGTTGTGAGTCTGCATGCTTAGTTGCGCTGCATCATGCTATGTTGTTAGGCCGTGTGGTCGTTGCATGCTGCTGTTAGCCTTAGCTCATGTAGCTTTACATGTCGCTGCAGGGCTCCTTCCTCGTTGTCAATAAAGTTAACTGACATCCAGGAGTGTGTTTCTTCATATTTTACATAGGCCCTGTCCACGCGTAGCCGGGTATCTCCCAAAACGAAGATATTTTTCTACGAGTCGGCCTGTCATCCACACGAAAACGCAGATTTACGCAACGAAAATAATCTTTTTTAAAAAATCCGGCCAAAGTGAAGATTTGTGTTTTCTCTGTTTTCAGCGTTTCTGTGTGGACAGAAATAACCGGAGTTTTAAGTTTCCCGAAAAAAATGTTGACGGCCCATGTGCGACCTGTGTTTACGCTACAACATGGCTGTGCTCGCATTATTAATTGTCCAAGCACTTTTTGATGCTTGTTGACTTTATACTCCAAAAATACATTTAAGAGCAATTCTACCTCCTTATCAGTCCACACAAGCGAGCTAGGCGCCATGTTTCATGTTTTGTTGAAGTTGAGCAGGAAGATGAAATGGATAGGATTAAGGGGAACTACTGCCACCTACAGGTCTGGCATGCCTATGAATGTGCTTAACAATGCACTTATGCGGTTACATGTAGTTTTTTCTAAAAACGAGGTGGTGTGAACGCTATTTTTTGGGAGGGTGGATATTCGTTTTTAAAAAACCCGGCTATGTGTGGACAAGGCCATAAATTCTGGTGTTCATTTTATTAGGTCATGTCATGCATTCAACCAGCTGTTAGAAACCTTCAGAGGTTCTGGTCCATGCTGACATGACATCATCGCCGTTACATCCATGAGGAGAATCTCCCGATCCCCCACATCCCAAACGTTCTGGACCACCAGTGGGTGAATGACTGGGTGTGTTGTAAAGCGCCTTGGGGGGTTGTAGAACCCTAGAAGGTTTTATACAAATACAAACCATTTACCATTATGCAGACTTTGGTAGGAGCCAGCGGTTATTTGAGCTGCTGATGTTATTCTATCATCACCAGGTGGATCATTCTCCTCTGACCTCATCAAGACAGTCATCCACAAAACTGCTGCTTATCTTCTCCTTTTCAGACTATTCTCTATGAACCCTAGAGATGGTTGTGAGTTCAAATCCCAGTAACTCAGCTGGCATTGAAACATTCAGACAAACCCAGCTGGTACCAAATACCATGTCTTTATCAAATGTCCTTTCTTCTCTGTTCTGATGCTCGGTTTGAACTTCGTAGGTGCCTAAAATGCTGCCGTGTGATTGGCTGGTTAGACATTTATGTTAACAGTATTTTAACAGGTGTGCCTGAGAGACCCTGCAGCTATCTACTACATGTTTTTATGAAGTAAAGGGACAAAAACGTGCCATAATAAAGGGTTTAGTATAAACTTATAAGTTGTGGGCAATATTTGTTAACTTTTCAGTGTTTATCATACTAAACTTCATCTAGTTATTCCTCATAATTAAAGAATTTAGTACTCGAAATGAAATGAAATATTTGTGTTTTATATTGCACCTTACTGGTAATTTGGGATTATTTTTACATGCATTTTGTTTCTGCCATATAAAATGTATTATTAGCATTAATATTCAAAGCGCCTCGTGTGGATTTAAAGGTGCCTGTCTGAGTTAACTGTTCTCCCATCTGAAGCAGCCAAGCTAAAGCTGAGCTATCTAAATGTTTAAAAAAGGTATCAGCTTAATAAGACTCATGTATAATTAAATAATTGTGTGTTCCCACCTAAATTGTTCTCCATAAAAGAATCCCATCTTCTCCACACAGCGGCTGTCGGCTCCCGACTTCACAGAATTGTCTCTTTGAGTCGTTACTCTGTCACATCACATCCCTTATTACGCTCATGGAAAAGGGGCGCGGGAAGCAAAAAATAAAGGGGGGGCATTGATTTCAGGTTATTTGTATCGCAGCAGAGAGCCCTGTTGATTTTTGTTCCAGCCATCTAATCAGGGACTGATTTACAACCAGGATGCTAAGTGAATGTAATTACCAGCATTTAACCACCAGGTAGGATGGGAAAGCTGCAGTGTGTTGGCTACTGCAGGACTGAGAATGGGATAAAATTACATTCTGGGGATTTTTTTGACCAGAGGAAGGTGCTTCCCATAGCTATGGTGTTCTCTTGAGGTGAGATTCATTAAAATAGTTACATTTAGGCCTCAGTTAGTAAAAACAGAGATTACTGGTGATTTAACAGACAAGTTAAGTGTCTCAAAATCATATTGTTCCTAAACGTTTGGTTCAAATGTTATTTCATAACCGTTATGTTACTTTTAAATTCCCTTTTATTCCTACAGAATCCTTGTGAAAACCTCGCTAGATGCAGACGGCTCCTCCCCTAAAGACATAACGCTACCTACATGCTGTTTAATGTGAAATTCATCAGGGGAAAATTTACAACATAATACTGGCAAAAGTTATTCTAGGAATTATAGTTTTAAGATTTTATAGTTGACTTCAGTGTGATCCCGTTTTATGTGCGTTAAGTCAGAACTAATCTCTGTTTCTCCAGACTGAGGTCAGTCAGAGAGCTATCTGCAACAAACTGCATGTCAGCGTGGTTAGAGACTCTAAATTATCTCCAGGTGTGAGTGAGAATGTGAATGGTTAATTTGTCTTTGTGTGTCCATGTGATGGACTGGAGACCTGTCCAGGCTGTCCCCCACCTCCCCTTCTCCTTGTGACCCTTCTAGGGATCAAGCAGTTCAGAAAAGGAGATAATAATAATAATAATAATAATAAGAAGAAGAAGAAGAAGAAGAAGAAGAAGAAGAAGAAGAAGAATTATTATTATTATTATTATTATTATTATATAAGGTTGATTTTCTGTAACTTTTTATTTATTTATTTAATTATTATTTATTTATTTATTTTATTTCACTGACCTACAAGTCCATCTGTCTGTATTAACTCTAAATGCATTAACTGGTGAAATACTAAATATTTTTATTTAAAGAAGGGAATAATAAAAATGTAGCAGGATCTCCAGGAGGAGCGTTTGGGTCTGTGGAGCTGCTGCTGCTGCTGAGGATTCCTGAGGCGAGTAGGTGTAATAGCACATGGTGGCGGGCTGGGGGCGCTGTAGGGCTTGTGTCAGCTCCAGCCCAGGGAAGGAGGAGGAGCAGCACCGTGAGTAAAGTGGCCACACGGCGTGCCAGTCCGTCCGAGCAGTCGCTCGCATCTCGGATCTGCGCGCATCGTATAGAGGCGTCCGCCAAGTCCCGGTCCGTCCGCTCCACCTGGTGACGCGCGGAGCCGAGCACCGACAGGCCACTCACCGAGACGCACTCAGCCGCTGCCACCGCACAGTGTTGCTTTCTTTGCTGTAAAATGCAACTGCGGTCTTTGTGGGATAAAGACAGCATTCACACTCAGCGCCGAAGCGAAACAAGGACACGCACCAGGGAGGGGGGGACAGGAGCAGCGAGAGCCCGGAGAGGTAAGCGTTCAGCCGGCGGACGTGAGAGCTGCCGCCGCGCTGACTTCATCCACGCTGACATCTGTTCTGACATGCTTTGTGTTGGAGAGGAGTTCCGGCACGGACACTTGTCCGGCCATCAATGAATGAGGAGGAGGAGGAGGAAGAGGAGGATACTCGGTCCGAGCCATAGCTGAGGACCACAGCCTCCTCTTAACGGTGTGAACGGCGCGCGCAGTGTGCGCACGCGCTCCTGCGAACTGAAGAGACAACTTAGAAATGATCAGGATAAATAATAAAGTAGAAATGGAAACAAATCAGGACTAACTCTTTAATTGTTGACCTTTTTAAAAAATCTACTTATTTCTATTTAGTAAAATAACTGCTTTAAATATTCTAATAACAATTTTAATTAAACTTTTAATTTAAAAATCAAACAGTTTAGTGGCTTTAAAGCTACATTTTTACATTTATTATGAAAAATCCTCTCAAAATAAACATTACCATTAACATGTGACTGAATCAAAACATGTCAAAGTCTGCATCTATAGAATGAATAAAACTCATAAAGTCAGTAAAATTTCATTATAAACACAAACTGCATTTTCTCATCCAAAAGTTCAAAAAGAACATTTTTATTTTTTATTGTGTTTTTTTTTAATCTTCAGACACTTTAAAGCATCTTAACATCTGATACATGTCATAATATTCATACAAATTATGCATAGTACATATATTTAGCATGCAGTATTGTGGTCCAGCCACACATTTGTCCATCCTGGCTGGTCTCAGATCTGATGCCTGCGTTATGAGCCCAGCCAAGAGAAGCGTGGGTTACTGTATGTATAAATAGATGCACAACCGACCGTGAGACGCTGTTTCTCTTCCGTAATGGATGCAGCCTGGTGGTGTTGTTGTTGCATTAATGGGCCGAGCATGTGGGGCAGGAGTAGGACACACTTCCCCACTGATGACATTTCAAAACCTAGCAGGCTATCGCAAATCAAGGCGGGGGATTAAGGGCTTTAGTCCTAGTCCTCTCTGAGCAGACAGGGAGCTCTGCACTCGCTGAAGTAAGACAATGCATTTTGCCTCAGAGCTGGAGCCATTTAGCAGGGGTCTTCTCACCTTTTCCAGGCACGAGCGAGGACTGTAAACAGTCGCTGTATGGTGGGTGATCACACAGCGGCGTTTACACACACATCACAGGTCTTAACGCCTTCTGTGGCGCATGAATAATATGTTTTTTTTTGTTAGTCACCGGCTTTTCTGCAATAAACTCAATCAGGGTTTTAATCCTCTATCAAATGTGGTTTAGGTTGGCTTGGGGAGCTGCTTTGGCCTGAGGAATTCATTTAGAAATTACCCAGAGGCATTTATCCTATTAGCAAAAAGCCAGAAGAAGAAAAAAAAAGACTCTTGTTGTTATGGTCAGCAAATTGCACCGCTGTAGCTCAAGGCTGTTTATTATTATTTTCTTCACTGCTGTTCCCTAGAATGATTTGGTGAGCTAAGGGTGTGTGTAATTTCAGCACAGCTACAACATTTTAAACCCGTTCGCCTCATCGGTCTGCCCGCCTGCAGCTCTGACCTGTGTGTGTGTGTGTGTGTGTGTGTGTGTGTGTGTGTGTGTGTGTGTGGGGTGTCCCGTAGTGTCCAGTCGGGGATGCGTTGGCTCTGGATCATTTGGGTGCTGTGGGTTCCAGGGTTTAGCCTTTTTTTGACCAGGATGGTTCCGGTGCATCCCAGGTGATCTCATCACCAACTCTTCAGGCTCCTTTTGAACGTTTTTTTGTTGTTTTGGTTTGGCAGGATCTTAAGGGACGTGTTGGCTCTTTGTGAATGTCTTAACGCTAGAACCAAAGTAGCAGAAAATCAAAATGCAAAAATAAAAGACGTTGGTGGTCTGATTATTGTGGTTTGTCTATACCGTCCCACATATGAATGACGTGTTTATCAAACATGACGACTAAAACCCCATTTTTTCACTTGTAAGAGCAGTCAGATAAGCAGAACAGCACCTCGGCCGCTTCGCTGAAGGGATGGAGCCATTTCCATTGTCTCCTTCTTTTAAGAGCGTACGTCTGTTTATCTGCAGCTGCGAAGCAAAGCAGAAATATTAAAAGTCTGAATGTAGCGGGCGATTATGCTGGAGGAGTGAACACTGGGAGGCTAGTGTGGGCCAACATGGCCTCAATCAAAATGAAAATGAAGAGCAGTTGTGCATGATTTTTGTGCCTTTGGTAATAGATGAACTCCATTTTCTCCAAGGTTAAAAGGTGCTACTTGTTTTTTTTTGTGGTCACTAGAGGTGCCCTTGCAGATTGTTATCCGGTTCATTTGAGCTTAGTGTGTGCACACACACTTGCACGTGTGCACACATGCATGCACGCACACACACATGCACGTGTGCACACATGCATGCAGGCACACACTTACAGTTTGATTAAAACGTTTTTTGTGTGCTGCTCAAATCGCTGAAAGTGTTGGATGCTGGAAAGATAAAAAGAAAACATAAAAGCATTTGAAAAACGATTCTCACACTCATGGTTTTCACACTCTAATTTAGTGTGAGATCCTCGCTGTAGTCTTTTATTTAAAAGAAAATGAAGTGGATGAAGGCAGCAGAAATGCTTTAATTTTGCACCGCTTAAAGAGACGTGTGGCAAACTAAAGGCAGAGCGGGGTGTTTTACCCCACAGCTATGAGGGTCAGAGAGCAGACCACCTTAAAAAACACACGCCGCTCCATCTCCATCTTTACACGGCAGAGATTTGAGATGAATTACAAAAGTTTATTAAACAATTATTCTTGAGTGTATTCATGGCTGAATATGCTGCCAACATACACTCATAATGCATTTATAATTTCCTTTTAAATGCAGGTTAAACTATTATAATAACTGTAAACTCACCCTTTGTGCAGGTTTGACATAATCAAAGATGATTAATTGCTATATTCAGATTTTGAGGGCCGATTCAAACCTCTGACCTGTGGAATCTGATTTGGCTGATTCAGATTTAGCTCCAAGAGCTGTAATTATCAGACTACTTAAGGAATTTCATTAAGTTGAAAATTATAATTCTGGAAGTAAAATCGTCCACTTTAATGATCTGTCATTGCAAGTGTGAATTAGGGCTTAGCAATGGTTTGCACTAGGAGAAATATCAGATTTTTCTTTATTGCTGCTTGGCTTTTGAAGATTTGAAAAGAAATTTAATTGTGAGTTTCAGGTCATAATGAACATTGGCCAGTTCTATCCAGGCAGCTGATATAAAATGCTAATTTCCTGTGTTCTTTGTTATTTATAGAAGCTTAACTTCATTTATTCTTCCATCTGCTATACTGCTTATTCCTCAGTAGGGTCACGGGGAGCTGGTATCTATCTCCAGCATCTGGAGAGAGGAGGGGGACACCCTGGACAGGCCCACAGTCCATCACAGACACAAATAGGACAACCAGTCACCCTAAAATGCATGTTTTGGGACTGTAGGAGTACCCAGAGAAAGCTAACTCCATGCAGAAAAGGCTGCAGCCGGGCGTTGAACCAGCGATCTTCATCCTGCAAGGCAGCAGTACTTAAATAAGCTCTTATTTAACAAAACTTACAAACACCTGGACACTTATGAAAAGATTATATAGATATATAGCAGTGAGCTGGCTTTAGCATAGTCTTTTTCCTGCGTGGCCAAGCATGCACAGGCATGACCCAATTATATAAAAAATACTGCTCATTTATCGATCCACCTCTTCTCGGAAACGGAGGAAAATATGTTCTTCATTTCATTTTGAAGAGGTTTTTATTGCTAACAAGAACACCAAGGACCAAATGAGAAACGGAGCATAACAGAAGAAGAAGAAAAAATGCTAGTTCATAAAAAAACAAACAAAGCACAAATAATAAAAAATGGAAAGGATTCACAGATTTATGTGTCGGGTTGTAAGGAGTTTGAAGTGTCCTGGGTAATGCAGCAGAAAGACGAGGGCCGTGAGGAAAAAGTGCATCAACAGTAGAATAAAAAGACCAGACGCATCTAACGGGGGAGGTCAGTGTAAATAACATGTTGACATATTTTCTGACATGTTTAGTAAAGTGTCTCCAGATTCTTACAAACCTGCAGAGGGAATCTGTTGTTTTTCTTTAAATAAATAAAAAAACTCCTGGATTGTTAAAAAATCTCAGCTCAAACTGAAAAGTGCAGAGTTCCAAGCTTTTAAAGAGGTTTGGAACGCAGAGATTTTCAATTGGAATAGAAAACAACTACTTGGAAAAAAAATTTCTCTAGAAAGTATGTAAACACGTCCAAAAGCCTTATTTCAACATTTTAGGGGTTCTATGTCCTAAATAACAGAACTGACACCAACATATTTCACATGAAATTAGAAAATATGGAGCGCGTCTTGGCTAGTAGAACCTAACCATTGGCATTAGCAACTCAACAAACATGGCGGAACGAATTTGGTCTTGAGTTATTTGTAGCGATAATGGGCTCGACACATGGGAGGCGACATACGACCGCAATCAGCGAAACTCATCGCTATCGCTTTGATAACCTGACAACGTGAGGCGACATGCGGCAGCGGCAAAAGCCAGCGACGCCTCTGTTCCAGGGCGAATAGCGAGTCCTCCGTTGTTTTGATTGGCCGTCAGATTGGAGGGAATTTTGGGTTATTAAAGCAGTTCAGAGTTGAAACAGCAGCACATATGAAGTCTCACAAGGTTTTGCTAGAGTTAAGGAAAATCTTGTAAAGCTCTGGGACATCAGACACGGCAAGTATTAACTTTTCCTCCATGTTTGCCTGGAGATGTACTGAGAAGCATCCTGTCCGCTCATTGGTTAGTCAATGAAACCTCCGCTGATTGGTCCTTGTCCGAGCGACAGAGCTGAAAAGTAAAAAAAAATCAACTTTCTTGGATCGCGTCGCTGGCTCGCGTGTGCACGACACATGCACGAGCGCAAAATTTCACATGCGCTTTGTCGCGCGTCTCATTGAAAATGAATGGAGGAGAGACGTCGCCTCCCGTGTGTCGAGCCCATAACACATCAACATTTTACTTTTCACCTAAAAAAGAAGAAAAAAGCTGAGGCAGCGGAAGAGTCATGTTGCCTTTAGCCAATCAGAAATGAGATATTTGCATATCGTGAATATTAATCACACGAAATCCTTTGGTTTTCCACCTCCAACAAACTTCTACTTCCTGAAACAGAAGTGAGATGAATGAATGAGACCTTTCAGAATAAACCTTTGGGATCCAACATGCCATATGCACATAAAATATATTTTAACCGTGATTTCCTCTCATGTTGCATTAAATTCTCCTCAGCACCAGAGCTGCTCAGCGCTAGCCGAAGACGTTGTGTTTTCATGCTGAAGTGGCGAGAGATGCTGATTAAACAACAGCAAACAGCAAATTATCTCCATCAGCTGGAAACGACGGCATCGTCCAAACTTACCGCAAGAGCCAGCAGTTGGTTAATTATTTTGAAGAAGCTCAGAAGCACCGGGGTCGAAGTCTTTCATTTAAAAGAAGGATTCAGTGATTGAGTGACCATGACAGGTTTCTAGAGGTGTAGGTCATTGGCGTAGCTAAGGAAACACACGAGTAGACGAACCGAGAGGTCTCGATCCGTTTTGCGTTGGCTGGCTGAGTCCGTCTTTTCCACCAAAACAGTAAATTAGCTTTCTGTAAAAAGAAGCCTGTTATTTTTCTTTCAAGACACCACGGCTACATCATTTCTCTTTTATTGTAATCAGGTGTTTTGAAAGTAGCAGCTGTAGGAAACAGAAGCGTAGCTGCATTGTCTGCAGTTTCTATTTCTGTGGTTCAACGAGGAGCCACGCTGGCAAACTGATATTGATGGTGACGTTTGCTCCGCTCTTCAACTGGATCCTAATGAAAACCTGGAGATACGGCCCGGTGCTGACCGCCGTGGCGCCCTTCTGTAAGCACAAGAACAAGCGGACGAGGCTCCGACATTTCTCGACAGAATTTAGTTTTTTCCACTGAAAGTGAAAGAGTCACCTTCACTTCCCAACCTTTTATTGGATTTCACCAGCAGCGAGATCTATTTTTGTTAATATGTTGGGTCAGCGGCTATTACAAAACAAAATAAAATGTATTTACCAAGACTTGGGGCGGTGTGCCGTGCTTCCTGAGCTCTTTAGAAACCGGTGAACCGTGAAAAGCGGTCTCTTCGGCTGCCCTCTTGAACGCAGTCACTGAAGGGCCGCTGATGCTGGTATCACATTTCTAAAAAGCCTGCCGTTTCTCTGTTGAGGGACCCAAATGGTCTCAGAATGCACTAAGCTTTGAATCTACAGAGACTTGAGTTGGTAGATCCCTTTCACTCTTAGTTTCTGTCCTTTAAAAGCTACTTTTGTATTAAATAACAACAAATGTGGATCCAGTTTGTCTGAATTTAATTAAAGATGTTCTGTATATTTAGTACATTTTATGTATGCAATAATTTAGATTTTTTAATAATATAAATGATTTAAAAAGATACTTTGTGTTGTGAAGCTCCTCACAGGGACTGTTTTGTATTTTCTGTGACGTTTATTGACGGGGCTTTTTTAGGAAACAGAGCGAGGCCAAATCACCCAAAAATATCCCGAGAATGATTAAAGCAACAGCTCAGATCCTTTGAGAATGCATTTGTGTGAAAGGTTTCTGAACAAGAATCTTTTACGCGCCGTAGATCGGTCTTTGGACAACCTCAGTTTGGAGATAAACATCAATTAGCTCATGGCAAAATGCAGACGAGCCATTTACAGCGTGGATTATACTGTTTTAAAACAGTTTTAATCTAAAAAATGTCACGGTGATACACAGAAAACATGTTTTATTTTACCGCCATGATTTGCTGTGAGCCAAAACTGCAGCGCGCTCTTCCCACCGCCTCCTAACGCCGGCTTGTTTCCTCTGTTCTGATGCTGATTATTTGGGTTGTCACATATATTTCTTGCAGATGTGTTTTGAAGACACGGGTTTGGACTCAGACCCCAGCCCAGAAGGCTAAATCCAAGGGCCCCCTTTACTCTGGGAGGCTTCTTTTTGTAGAGCAGCTCCACGGGGGGCAGGTTAAGCCTGTTAGCCCCATGTGAAGGGGTGGTTGCAGGGGGCTGGAGCAGGAGGAGAACATGGAAAATCATTTTCATCTCGTAGCCCATCACAACAACAAAATGCTGTTATTTTCCCGTGTTTGTGCAGGCCCCGTTACTCCCAGGCTACAAGGACGTTTCTGCTCTGCAGCAGCGTCTTTTTTATGAACCCCGCTTGTTTTAATAAGCTGCTCTTTATTATCCTTGGAATAAACATCATCTGTAGCATAGGACCTGTGTGACTGAGCAGCTGAAGTGTAGAAGTATTATTTTAGTGCACTAATGATGAAAATGATGCAGACAAATAAATAATAATTCACTCTGTCTTGGGTGGGAGGGTGGATGGCAGGCGTAAAACAGGTCTGTCTGCTTCAAGGAACCAAGATTTCAGATTTCATGAAGAGGAAATTGAATTTCACTGGTCAGCAAAAACACGTAAAATTTGACAAATTCAATTAGAACTGTAGGTTTTGCTGCCCTGATTGTTGTGGCTCCATCAAATATCTGCAGAATGACGACTATGTGCGGCTCAACTCAGGGATTTGTTATCACTATTTGTTGTGAGTATACTGGGCGATAAATTGAAAATTTATCGTTATCAAAATTTCTGACATATCGATATTGTTTTTCCCATGTCAATAAATTTGGTAATAAAAAAATGAAAAGGTGTGTGTAGGGTGGCGACGTTCATGTCCCTTTAAGAAGCTGTACCACCTGAAGTCACATGACAACATGACAACGTAAAACACGTGACAGCCCCATCTAGTGGACAGCTTTTGTTTTTGTGCATACATGTAGTTATCGTCCATTTATCGTTATAAAGCCATATTTATCGCCCAGCCCTACTTTGACATTTGAATCGATACGGTACCAATTCCCGGTACCTGGGAATCGATGCCGGTACTTAACCGTCCCAATTTTTTATATTTTTGAGTGTTTAATAATTAATTAAATCTCTTTTTAATTAAATATATTTTTTTCTCACTATATATTTCTATATATTTCTCATGAAAACGAGATGGTACATCACATGAGGCTACTCCTCTTTAAATAAATGTCTAAATAAATAAATATAAGCATATTTGATAAATATCACAATAAATAACATACAACTGTTTTTATTTAATAATCGTAGTGTTGTACAAAATTCTTCAATATGAAAACCTTTAACCACAACTGTTTCTAAATGATGCAGAAACTAAAACCCAGCTCCATGTGCTCCTATTGCTCTTCTCTGCCCTCTGGAATAACTATGATGAAATGTATTATAAACTACAGGGTGGGCCATTTATATGGATACACCTTAACTTAGCAAGCAGTTTGCTAACTGTAGCATGGGAGATGGGTAGTCTCGTAGGGTGTCTTGCATTGAAATCTGCTGCCATGACCCGGTTACTGCGTTCACCAGATATCAACACAATTTCGATCCGCTCCTCACGTGTTAAAGCAGCATTCCGCAACTTTGCAGTTATATGGTCTCTGTCGCGCTCTTGAGGCTTGCTGCATAACGTCATTGTTGTAACATTAAATCTCTCTCTGGGGCATAAGAGGCATGTTTACATTCCTAATGTCAGGCAAAACAACGAAAACAAAGTTTTCCACCTCCACACATTGAATAAATAGTTTTATCAGGACGGCTAGGTCAGAGTCCGTAGTTCATGCTGTTCTTTCTAAAAGAGCTCTCCAGCAAGGAAAAGACGGCCCAATAATAACTCTGGTCTTTGCTCTTGCTCTATCACGTTCTTCTTTTCTTTTCCTATATTCCTCTGATAAGGGATTTCTAGCTTTCTTTGGTGAATCTGCCGCTGCTACAGCGAGTCTACATTATACAATTGTGGCAAGCCAAAGGGATAAAAAAAATGCGCGTTCTAAACTCGCATTATGTCCGCCAAAACGCTCGTTCAAGACGCGCGTTTTGGCGAACATAATGATCGCTTTTAGAACACGTGAGTTTTTGCCCCCTTTGGCATCAAAACGCGCATTCAAGACGCGCATTTTGGCAGACATAACGCGCGTTTAGAACATGTGCTTTTTTATCCCTTTGGCTTGCCATATTCTGCTGTAAAACGACACCCAGTCAGTACTTCCGTCGCTACCCAATGCACAAAAACTGTATAGCGCAGTAAACAGACGTGGGACCCCCCAACACTATCACAGGTATGAAAATTAACATAATAGATAATACTATGACGCAAAAACTTTACAAAAAAGCATAATTTTAAGGTGTAAAAGTTGCGGAATGGTGCTTTAACCTCTTTGACATGTCAATGGCTGTGAACAAAGAGAAACTTGTAAATAACTCATGAAAGAATAAAGTTACGTTAAAACCAAGCACACCATTGTTTTTCTTGTGACATGACCAATAACTTTGATGTGTCAAAAGACCCTATTCCTATTGAAAAAACAAAAGTTGGATCCAAGATGGCCAACTTCAAAATGGCCACCATGGTCACCACCCATCTTGAAAAGTTTGCCCCCTCACATATACTAATGTGCCACAAACAGGACGTTAATATCACCAACCATTCCCATTTTATTAAGGTGTATCCATATAAATGGCCCACCCTGTACAAATGAAACTAAAACAGACTTTGATACCATACAACTGTTTGTATTTTAATATTGTGGTGTTTCACAAACTAAAACCCAGCTCCATGTACTCCTATTCCTCTCCCCTCTGGACCAACTGTGTGATGGGCAGGTCCTTGTAGTATTGGAAACTGCTAATTAAACTGAAGCAAACATCTTTGCTGTGAACTAAATTTATTGTGTATCTTCATTCCTTTTGCCGTTCTTTTTCAAACTGTTGATTTCCGAGGAGAAAGCAAACGCACCATTAGCTGATAGCAATGTTAACGGAATCTAAAATATCAAGCTAACGCCAAATGTGAGTAAATTGCTCCATTTGGCGAGTAAAATTTGGAGCGCCATCCGCCACATGGCGAGTAAATGTTTGCACCAAATTAATAGATTTTAGCATCTACCGGCCAACTTGGCCGGTGAGTCAAAAATTAAACTTTGGATCCTGTGTCAAGGTCAAGGTCAAATTTATTTGTATAGCACATTTAAACAGCTGTTGCTGACCAAAGTGCTTCACAGCATTAAAAAAAAACAGATCACAAAAAAAATTTCTAAAACAATGCAACTAGATTAAAATATAAAACAAAGTTAACATTGGTGAGACAAAGTGTCCAGGACAATCCTTGATAAAAGCCAGTTCCCAAGAATTGGTCATCACAGACAATCTAAAATGATGCAAAAACACAGCTAAAAGAGGTAGAAAATACCTCATTTGTTACTAATTAAAAGCCAAGATCATCATCACCCAGTCACCCATCCCATTTAGTGAAGTGGACTCAAACTTTAGCGCACTTCCTCTCTGCCATGCTGCTTGCTCTGTTTACAGCTCGCCCACAGCGACTGACGACATTACGCTCTTGCGCTGCTGCCCATCTTGGCAAATCGCTGTCTCACAAGTTCTGATTAATGAAGGACGGGTACCGAAACAAGGCACCGTTTCATATCACGTGAATCGGTCCTCGGTAGGTACCACAGAATTCGGTCGGTGCCTTAAAAAGTACCGAATTTGGTACCCATCCCTAGTCTTGAGTTTTCCTGTCGTCTCTGTATCCAGAAAAAAACATCAAATATTATTTTACCAATATTTCTCATCAAGCAGTGTTTCCTGGAAACTCTCCAAAATCCCTTTGACCTTTCATGTAAAACGAGCAGAACTTTTCACATTTCCTTCACACTTTTGTTGAACTTTGCAGCTGTGGACTCCCAAATTCATGCATCTTCAGTAGAGAAAGGGTATGGAAATGGATTGCAATTAATGAAAGTACACAAAAGTAGCTAACAGGGCCGTGTGTGATTTGCATACCCTAACAGAGCGAGCTGAAAGGTTGCTTTTGAGTTAAGAGGGTACATAAATCGTGTGTTTGCTAAAGGTGGGATGTGCATCTGTAATGGTGAAATATTTACTACCCATTTGCCTTATGGCTTGGATGTATTCTTCCAAGGACTACAGCAGCCTATAAATATTGGCTCCTTCCTGACTTCCTTAAGTCGTGAAGCGTGCGCCGTAGTGTTGATGAGTTCATGCTGGCAGTGGATTCCCTGCATCACAATGACCAGAATCAATTATTGGAATTTAGAAATTACAGCATGGTTACAAATAATAATGAGAACAGCTAGGTTTTATTAGCAGATTGATTCATTTAAATGTGCTTTTTTGTTCCAATGCACAATAAAAATTGTCAGTAATTTCACCGTCCAGTGAGACCGGACTAATCGTATGTTAAGATTAAAGGAAAAGTTCGCTTTTTTAGACATTAAGTTTTATGTCTTCCTTCACCCACCCAGTGCTCTGTAAACTTTGACCCATTTCACACACACCCCCCTGCCCAGAGATTTTCCGGGGAGAAGTGATTCATAAACGTAGTTCTGGCTAGTTTCGGGGGCGCTTTATCTGCGCCGTTTAGCCTCACAAAAGGATTAGCCTCTGAAAGCATGGCTAATTTGCATCTCACAAACAAAGAGAAAAAATTTACAACGTCACATTACAACGGGACTATTTTTTGTCATTCGTATCCCTGCGCCGCTCTCCGCGGATATTAAACAGCGCTTTGTATGTCAGCTGTTTCACTGCCGAATGCCGAAAACATGTCAGACTCCGTCTCATCTGATGACGAATTTCATTTTAACACTATATCAGATGAAGAAGAAACTTATTTTACTACTAGGATATCTTTATGAGCCAGAGTACACGGATGAAGAATTGCATTTGCTACACAAAACACACACATCAACACAGATTGTTGACAAAGCTACTGCAGTCTATGATCAACCATCGGTGTAAAGATGATTGCATAAATAATGCGCTAAAATGCGAAGATGATTGCATGAATACGGCAGACATAGCGGAATAAATCATTTTTTAAAAACAAAACTTACCCAGATTTCTAGTACGGCCGAACTCTTCAAAAACAGTCTTTCACTTTCCCCGAACTTTTTCCTGATGTAATCATCCTCTTTGAAGTGTGCACTGCACAAACGAAAGGTTTTGACTCGTTCCAGCCGAGTATCCTTGGAGTAGCCGATTGCTAAAAGCCACTGATGCCTTAGAGAAACGTCCTTAGCAGGAAAAGTGTCAAACCGAAAAGGTGATCCTGTAACATCCTTATTGTTACAACCCGGGAACCTGCAGGTACGCACCATGGCTCGATATATTTAAGAAAAACTACTTTTAAGTGAATTTAGAAGTTGTTGTTTCACTCATACAGCCAGGATTAGCAGCCAGACACGAGCCCGTTCTATAGCTGCTGCGGGGAGTGGCGCAGGGATACGAATGACAAAAAATAGTCCCGTTGTAATGTGACGTTGTAAATTTTTTCTCTTTGTTTGTGAGATGCAAATTAGCCATGCTTTCAGAGGCTAATCCTTTTGTGAGGCTAAACGGCGCAGATAAAGCGCCCCCGAAACTAGCCAGAACTACGTTTATGAATCACTTCTCCCCTGGAAATCTCTGAGCAGGGGGGTGTGTGTGAAATGGGTCAAAGTTTACAGAGCACTGGGTGGGTGAAGGAACACATAAAACTTAATGTCTAAAAAAGCGAACTTTTCCTTTAAGACAAATAAGATACAGAACAGCCACTTCCCATATGCAGATTTAACCTTACTTTGTGTCCTTGTAGTTCTATGGAGTGAACTTGAAAGTCAGACAAATGCAGTTATATCTGCAGCCAAGTGAAGGACCTATAAAACCAGAGGAGTCAACTCCTGCCTGGAAAGACATAAAGGCCGGTGTTTCTGCCTGGTCTTTGTCCA
Organism: Aphyosemion australe; assembly: GCA_006937985.1. Classification (NCBI taxonomy): domain Eukaryota; kingdom Metazoa; phylum Chordata; class Actinopteri; order Cyprinodontiformes; family Nothobranchiidae; genus Aphyosemion; species Aphyosemion australe. The sequence goes on from SSNS01000060.1 coordinate 2,109,391, forward strand.
GCTCATTTTACGTCCTCTAGTTCGGCCCTCTCTCTCTTTTTGTATTGAAAGTTGCACAGGCTTTCAGCACAATAAAACAGACCATAATGTTAATAAGGTGGCAGCTGAAGGTGGCATTGTGAAGATACCTCTTGTCTTTACTCGGTCCCTGTGGGGTTTAGCCTTAAAGTGGTAGCTCACATCATTTGTCTTATGTTACCCGTCGTAGATTGGGATGGAATAGTTACTGGTTTAATGGTTACTGTGGTAATTGATGTACTCCATTCAGTTATGTTATTATGCATAAGCTATGGTCGGCTTTTGGTTGTGCAGCAAACAGCATCCAAGACGCGAGGAGACAGTAGCGGGAGAGAACTGGAGATTTTTCTGCCTCTAGATACCAACTCTGGAGTGATGATATAATCTTTATCTGCACAATATGAGGAATGAAAATCAATGGGGGAAAACTGATCTTTTCGTGTCATCAGTTTTTCAGCCATTATTCTGCTCCTTGAAATTATATGTTATTTAAAAAAAGCAGCTTTACTCGTGGTTTACTTGTCAAATTCCTTTTTGCCCTAGTAACCAGAGCTTAAATGTGTGGTAGAGTTGCTAAAATAAAAAGGTTATTTGGTTTAATGAGTCTGACTGCCATCTTTGATATTCCGCCAGTGTCATTTACCTCAAATTTCACAATAAAAGCCCTGGTAAATTCACATACTTTACAGCTAAACAAAGGAAAAGAGTAGGTACAAAGTTTGAAAGTCTGTAAAATATTATAGTCTCTTAAAAATCAAAAGATAATATTTAAAATGCTGGGTTCATTGTACTTACCTCTAGGGCTGGGTAAAAAAAAATCGATTTAATCGATTTTGGATCGATTTCATATAAATTTTGCAAAATCGATTCATTAGGCCTAAGATCGATTTTTTCCCCCTTGAAACAGACGGACCTGGGACCAGATCTGCAGGCACTTCCGGGTACAGATTTGTTCCAAAGACATGCCAAATATGTACCAATATACACAAACTGCACATCTACCCAATGGAAAGAAGCTCGTCTAAGCGATAGAAATGTCGTTTTCTACCTCAGCAGCACCCAATTCCAACAATAAGCCGCTAAATGAAAAGAACGTAAAAAGACGCTAAATGCACATATCAAGAAAAACACGCAGTAGCAACAATGCTGCATGGTCCTATCCAAAAATTATGAATATTTAAGACCAGACTGAATTAAATTGAACTGAATCGAATCGTGATTAATCGATTCAGAGCCACAATACCCAGCACTATTCACTCCTGCAGACTCCTGCAGGTACTGAACTGCTTGTTGAAGCTTTTTAAAGGAGAATCAGGAGCTAAATATGTAATTGAGTACAAATATGAATACCACTGCTGCTGCTTATGGAATTGATCAAATATATATTAATAACAATAAAATCAAAGAGCTGGAAAGCCCAGTAATAAAGCTGCTGGCTCTATGGATTTGAAACCAATTTGAGCACTTTTAAAAAAGATAAAAATGTTTATATCCAAGCACAAATAGTGACACTTCCAGCAGTAATATTATAATACTTCTACCAGAATAAACAAACTATGTAAAAACTGCTTGTCAATCCTGTCTGTACAACTCTCTATTTCTTCAAATTAAAGCCTTTCTTTGCACAAGTTAAAGTAACACTAAACAGTTTCCTGCTCCTCCACCCTACTGGTTGAAAGTGGAATTACAGCTGTCGTAAACAACGCTGCAGCAGCCTGCTCTAGCTAGCGCTAACAATGAGCTAACACTAACATGAGCCAACTAATACTAAAATAAACCAAAGTAAAAAGATCCCCACTGTTATTACTTACAATTCCAGTAGCAACAAAGCCAGGTCACAATCAGTCCGTGATTTTGTAGCCTCCTTTAGCTCCCTCAAGCTAGCGTAGGCCATGCTGATGTTCACTCTGGTTTTAGCTCTTTGCTTCACCTCTCTTACTTTTACTTCCAGGCTCCGCCATGACGCCAACAGAACTTCTTCTTGTGTTTTTAATGAGGATTGGTGAACTGAAAATGCTAACCGCTAGCATTACAGCTAATAGCCGTAAAGCAGGTATAAGAGCGCCCCCTAGAACACCTACCCGCTCCACATGACTATCTAGTGTGGTTTTTGGTCAGCAGAGGGCTGTGGTGTCAGATATGAAACTGGTCAAGTTTCTAACCCAACAATCACTCAGATCAATGTTAAAGCGTTAGCTTAAAGTTTAAAAACTATCTATTGTATTAATCGTTCAAAGCTTTTCCACAGAATTCCACTTTAAAACGGTCAAAACAATTTGTTCCAATCTGATTCATTCTTTTGATTTTCTGTTATAAACAAACCAGAACTCAACCTGTAGTCGTTTGGACGTTAGCGCTGCTGTTGTCAGGATCTTCTTCACCTTGTTTTTGTGGTCACATTACGAGTTGGGAATCATGCAACGCCGAGCACTCACTGGAATGAATAGACCACTTGAAAATAACTCCAACAACCTTTTAAGAATAGAGCCAATGTGATGGCAGCCTGGTTTGATTATTAATGGCGGGTCTCTATCTCTCAGGCCTAATTGGTCTCTGCTGATTGCTGAGCGTTCTGATTAAGAAACGCCATTAAAATTGATGTATTATGCCTGCAAGTGTTTCTAGCTGTTAGATAGCTGCTTCAATCAATTGATAATTACATAGATGATTTGTAGCTGGGCTTCATTTTGACACGTTTACAATAATTGGCAAGACAAAACTTTTTTTCTGTGCAGCCTTAAGATTAAACGTGTGAATTAAATCTTGTAAAAATGCTGCAGCAAAACCAAAAGTTTTGTTTTGCCCAAAATCATTAAAGGAGATTTTTTTTTATATATTTTATTATTATTTCCTCCTATTTAGGATTTATTACAATGCATTGCAATGTTTGTCATTGGAGATTTGGACAGAAAGTGCTTATCTTTCACTTCAAATATGCAAATGGATAATTAGAGGAAGCAAAACAGGAATCTATAGGGAGAAGTCAGTGAGTTGGGTAATGATCTTTCTTTGTGTGGAGTTAATGGAAAACGGTGCTAATTTTATGACAATAAATATTGTTCCTGCAGGGTTTATACTTGAGGAAAAAGAAATGCACTCTGTTGGTCCAAAAATGTTCAAGCTTGCTAAAAGTTTTATTTTTGTAACCAGTTAAATCATTGAGCGTCTATATTGTAAATGTTTTCTGAAAAGCCGTCTTTAGAGTTTACGTAGCTTTAAGGGAACCGAGAGGTGACAGCTGAATGTAAGGTACTCACGACTGTTTTCAAAAACATTTCTAATTTATTCATAGTTAGAAATGTTCTCCTTTTTAATGAGCTTTCACTTAGGATTATTTTAGCGCCGTTACATAAACAGCCATATGTCAGAACTTCTCCAGCAGCAGCAGCAGCAGACACGGTGGAAGGAACTGGTTTCTTCTGTCTTTTATCAGTCTCCCAAGGCAGATTTGGCGAGGTTGCTGTTTCCATTCTTGCACCGTCATCACAAAACAACCAGTCTTTCATCTTAAAGGACAATAGTTTTGCAGGCTATAAATGCAGGAAAATCACCATAAATGAGAAGGTTTCCATGTCTTTAACAGATATTTGGGTCTACTCTGCATCCTCTTCCAACTCAAAAGACCACGTGTGTCATTTGAAGTAAAAATACATTTTATAAATGCATTTTGCCAACGTGCCTTGAGTGAGGGGGTTACTGCATTCAGGGAGTGAGAGACATGGACTAAATGGTGGTGACCATTAGAGATTTACCGATGTGGGTTTTTTTTATCGCCGATATCGATGCACATATGTAGAGGTCGTATATGCCGACATATGCTGCTCATTTTTGGGGCAGATCTGGATGTTTTCCACCTTATTTGGATGCTAAAATGTCACTATTTACAGTGGAGATGCAACATTTCTGAACTTTATGTTATTGTACAGCACTTTGATACACATCGTTGTTTTTTATTAGTGCTTTATAAATAAAATGGATTTGGATTGTTTTTGAAAATATTTAGATTTTGTACAAGATATTAAACTCAAACATTTAACCAAAGTTTATCAAACTGATCAATAAACTGACCAGGTATTAAAAATAAAACCGGTATATAAATAAAATTTGAATAAATTTCAGAATCCTGGATGTTTCTGCTTTTAATTGGACTCTACTAAACAAGTATATCGGCTAATGCTGATATACAGTGAGGCAGAAAAGTATTTAGTCAGCCACATATTGTGCAAGTTCTCCCACTTACTAAGATGAGAGGTCTGTAATTTTCATCATACGTCAACTATGAGACAAAATTAGAAAAAAAAATCCAGAAAATCACTTTGTCTGATTTTTAAAGAATTTATTAAATTATGGTGGAAAATAAGTATTTGGTCAATAACAAAATTCCATCTCAATATTTTGTTAGGGTTATCTGTTAGTCTTCATGAGGTTTTCACTAGGGGTGCACCGATTGCAGTTTTTGGATGATCACCGATCTTGAGAAAAACCTGACTTGCCGATACAGATTTTTTAAATCTCAACTAAAAGCAGATTACGTCAATGTTTCAATTTCCTTTTATTGAGAAAACCAACATGAAAACTCATGAAACAACACCAGTTTCAACTGGACATGAGGTCATGTTCTCAAATATAAATGAACATATTTAGCATTGCTGTTTGAACTAATGAAATGATTTGCTTTAACATTAACTGGAGGTGCACCGATTGCAGTTTTTGGCCGATCACCGATCTTGAGAAAAACCTGAAATCGATGCCGATTGATCGGTTGGCTGATCTATCGGTGCACCCCTAGTTTTCACACACTGTTGCTTCACACACTGTTGCAGGTATTTTGCTGATGGAAGGAGGTTTTCACTCAAAATCTGACGATACACGGCCTCAGTCATTCTTTCCTTCACACGGATCAGTCGTCCTGGTCTCTTTGCAGAAAAACAGCCCAAAGCATGATGTTTCCACCCCCATGCTTTACAGCAGGTATGGTGTTCTTTGGATGCAACTCAGCATTCTTTCTCCTCCAGACACGACAAGTAGAGTTTTTACCAAAAAGTTTAATTTTGGTTTCTTCTCCCAATCCTCTTCTGGATCATCCAAATGCTCTCTAGCTAACTTCAGACAGACCTACACATACTGGGCTTAAGCAGGGGGACACGTCTGGCTCTGCAGGATTTGAGTTACTGATGGTAGCCTTTGTACCTTTGGTCCCAGCTCTCTGCAGGTCATTCACTAGGTCCCCCGTGTACTTCTGGGATTTTTGCTCATCGTTCTTGTGATCATTCTGACCCCACGGGGTGAGATCTTGCATGGAGCCTCTGATGGAGGGAGATTATCAGTGGTCTAGTATGTCTTCCACTTTCTAGTAATTGCTCCCACAGTTGATTTCTTCACACCAAGCTGCTTACCTGTTGCAGATTCAGTCGTCCCAGCCTGGTGCAGGTCTACCATTTTGTTTCTGGTGTCCTTTGACAGCTCTTTGGTCTTGGCCATAGTGGAGCTTAGAGTGTGACCGTTAACGACACGTTTAACGAGTGGAGGACAGAAGAAGTCAGAGGTCTGTGAGAGCCAGCAATATTGCTTGTTTGTAGGAGACCAAATACTTATTTTCCACCATAATTTGTTGATAAATTCTTTAAAAAATCAAACGATGTGATTTTCTGGATTTTTTTTTCTCATTTTGTCTCTCATAGATGAGATTTACCTATGATGAAAGCTACAGGCCTCTCTCATCTTAAGTGGGAGAACTTGTAGAACTGGTGGTTGTCTAAGTACTTTTTTGCCCCACTGTATCAAAAATAGTAAATATCAGTCTGATATATTGGTTTATCCCTAGTTACCATGGTGACCTAATGAGCCACTGGCAGCAGCTTTAACATTTCTGCTGATCTTGACTCTTTAAGTGTAGCAATGTTGTGTTACAAAATAGGTCCCAAATTGGGTTTTATAGAAGAAATTTGATGTATGTTGTAATTTGGCATCCTCCAAATATTTTAATGAAATTCTCTATTTTAACTCTCCGTGGCTCATCTCCAGTAAGCGGTTGCCAAAGTGGGCTCTCGTGTTCATAAGAATTACAGCTGTGTGTCACTTTTAGGTTAGTAGAAAAAACACAGAAAGGCATAAAAGAGGTTTTCTATTCAAGATCAGCTGAAATAGTCCAGCATGGCTGCCGTGAAGTGCATCTCTGCGTGATCGATGGTGGGCCTTTGTTTGTGTGCTTGTAAAGTCCAGACATAAAGACTCGTGCGCTTTTATTGTGAGAAAATCCACAAAAGTTTGATGTTTTTACTGACTTTTCTTTTATCACAAGATGCTGGATAAAAGCACCAAAATCAACGATATTTCTAGTTTCTTTTTATTTAAAGGGTGCTTTTGCTGAACGTCATTTCATTTCCTGTGATCGAGCTGCGTTTCAACCTGATGATAAATGTCTCTTTTTCATTAAATAAGATCAGGACTGGTTTCCAAACACAAGCTCTTGAACAAATAAGAAAGGAGATGCGGTGCCACCGGGAGTCAGATGATGCCGATTTGACCAAAACCTGCTTTGTTTTTGCTCCACAATGAATCTCTTTGAGTTGCAAACCCTCTTCTGTGTCGTCATCCTGTAAACATCACAGTCTTTGGTGCACGACTGATGCTATTTTGACTAAAACATTAGTTTATCTGTAATCCTGCAGAGCTTTTCCAGCCATATGCTGTCAGTTTGGCCCTTTTTCACTGCCAGATTATCCGTCTCTGACCTCTAATAACCTCTCAGGATGGCTGCAGAGTTATTGATAGGTTTTGCTTCTATGTGGTTCACCTGTTCTCCTCACCTAAAATTACATAATAAATAATATATCTCCTTAAACAGATTGCATAAATAAGATCAAATAAAATATGGCTGCATTTTGTGTGCACCTTTTATTTTAAACCAAACTCTTCTTGTCTCCACAGGTGTAGACGGCAGTGCTCCAAAGGTCTAATTTATCTGTGATGAGCATCCCCGTCCACCAGAGACCAAAGGTACGGTAAGATATGAAAAGCTCATTATCTTATATCCTAATAAACATCGTATTATGAGACAGACGAGCCACGACGCAACAAAAGCCCAATAAAACGCGACTCCGTCGTCGTTTTCCCATGGAAGGGTGTCTGAATAGTTTTCATTTGAATAATTTTGCAAGTGTTATTGGAATTATAAAAGAATAGATTAATTCTTCCCTGCCTCTTCAATTTAATTTCAATGCTTGAGTCCCCGCTACAGAAGTCCACATGTGACGTCGGCCTGGTTTAGTGGGGGGTTGATCGTCTGGAGTTACTTGATATATGGTGTCATTAATTCTCTTCGACTTCCCTGCCGCGTCCTGCAAACACGCAGCATCTCTTTTGTTTCTTCTCCCATAAAAATGCAATTCTGTCAGCGATCAAAACCAAAAGGTGTTAGACTCTGGTCATTAAGAGACAGAGGATTACTCCAGGACCCCGGGAACGCTCAGACCTTACTGGTGGTCTGCTCACCACTGATGAAATAGAACTGAATTAATGGGGTTGCCCACTGTGCGGACTGATTAGAACGACATGCTGCCTTTGATCCCTGAGCGAGGTGACCAGGCGTGCACGCCACAGGCAGTCAGATGGGTAGTGGGGCTGTGTGCCTTTGTGCTTCTATGAGTTTGTGTATATGCCCATCCCGGGTCAGTGCATCACTGATGAGCAGGACTCATTATGTGTGCTCTTTGCTGGGGGGATTCAGGTGTAGAATTTAGTTTGTGTGCAGTGGAAGGCTGCCAGCTGCAGCCTGTGTGATCAGAACTGAGCTCAGATGTTGTAAATTAAAGTATTCCTGTAAACATTCATGCAAACACACCCATAGCTTGTTTTATGGTGTTTGAACGCTGTAGGCGTCTCCTTGTAGCTGAACCTCTGGACTGACTGTATTTAAACGTTCATTACACAGACATCTACATCTGATTACATTTTGGAGTCGATCCAGTTCAAGATGAGAACACAACAATGTCCATAATGTGATCAGTTTTAAATACTCTGAGCAACAATATCAAGTAAATAGTTAAAGCTCTCATTCATTTGTTTTTGCAATAAGTCCGCTGTGGTCTCTGGTAGGAATGAATGCCTTGTGAGTTGTTTTCTGTGGAAAAAAAAGCTCTGGTGCTCCTGTTTCAGGACGTAGAATTGAGCCAGAGGAGAAGACGGCAGGATTTTGAGTCTTATTTCCTGATATTCGGACAACTCGACTCTGATTGGATAACAGCAACGCGACTCTACCTCTGCAACGTTGATGTTTTATCTCCACAAATAACACAAGCCTGAAGAGTTCTGCTGTGTGGTGGAGTTGCTAATGCTAATCGTTAGCTTCTACTAGCCAAGACGCTAAATGGATGCTAAATCAACAACAGCCTTCCCCATCAGGAGCCAAGATGGGGGAGTCCATGAATGCTAGTTTTCAAGGTGGCGTAGATCCGAGTGGCTTTCTCTGACCCGAGCGTTTCCCAGTTTCTTTCGGAAGCTAATGCAGGAAATAGGGGTAGAAGACCATTTTCATGTTCCGCCTGCATGTGAGACTGATCATATTTAAAAAAAAACAAGTAAAAAACGTTTTCTCTGAACTTGTGCCATACACAACACAAACTCCAAGTGCAAACAAATTAAATGTGATCATACCTATTATATTTTTATTTAAGGGTTGATTGAAAATGCTCAACACCAGACTTTCTTTGTTTACAACATCATCATGAAAGGCGGCAGCCAAGTTAACAATTTAATAATCATTTGCTCAGTTGGAGAAACTAATTATGAAGTTTGAAACTGTTTGTTTACCAAGGCTAATTATGATAAAGGAGGTTTATACAGCATCTATGAGTTCTCTGAGGACAGTATTAAGCCTTTGTGCCAACACTTCATCTGCACCAGGCATTAAGGTAAAAACACAACAGTTCTTGTAAATGAGGAGAACATCTTTCTGGTGTCAGAAACTGTGTGGAGTGCATCCAAGTTTCTCCACTATGTCATTCTTAACAACTATATGTGTCAACTCTCACGTGTGTAACCAAGTGTAGACCTTTGCTCTTCAGTAATGAATATATATAAGAAAAAGCCAACTCAGATTTTTTATCTCTTGTAAATTATGAGCTTCCTCTTTGACTTTTTAATCTAACTGCATGGTTATAGTCGCTCTAGCCCTCACATTTGGTTTGATGCTCCATTCACACGTGTTTATTTTTCCCCATAACCTGCCCTGCAGCCCACGGGTGGTCACTGTCAGATAGTTAACACACACACACAAGCATACAAACGCACACACACGCACACAAACACACGTGCATGCACACACACACGTCCATGCACACACGCACTCACTCACTCACTCACACATGCATGCACACACACACAAACGTGCATGCACGCACACACATGTGCATGCACGCACTCACACACACACACTTGCAGGCACACACACACGTCCATGCACACACGCACGCACTCACTCACTCACTCACTCACTCACTCACTCACTCACTCACTCACTCACTCACTCACACACACATGTGCATGCTAATGCACACACACATGTGCATGCATGCACTCACACACACACGTCCATGCACACACCCACTCACTCACACATGCATGCACACACACACAAATGTGCATGCACATACACACACGCGCATGCACGTACATGCACAGACACACACACACAAACACACACACACACACACATGCATACTCACACATAAACACACGCGCATGCACACACACACACACACATGCATGCACGTACACACACACACACACACACTCACATTTCATAATAACGTAATGTAAAATTAAGGATTTTAGTTTTTATTGTTTTGTTTCAGCTAGAACACAAAAAGCCCAGATGTTAATCCATGTAGGCCCAACAGTTTCATCCTCATCATTTAGCCTACCCACTCAGGTATTGTAAATTCCTGTGAATATTTTATAGACAGCAGTTAGAAGGTGTTACAAGGCTAATAAGCTCACAACAGCGTTGAGATCCCCCCCAACTGGCGCATGGTACTGGAACATTTAGGAAACCCTGCTGTGTCTGGAACTTTAAACACTTTTTTTCTCATGTTAACTAAAAACACCAAGCAATCTCATATTCTGGGTGGGAATCTACCATAAAGCCGACCAGCAGCAGAAATAACCTGGACCAACAATGTCCCCCTGCTACCTCAGTAGTTTGAAACATGACACAGCCGTTTATTTATTTTTTATTTTCTACCTCATATATCTTGGGAAGTAATGATCATCATCACCCTTGTTTGCCCAGCAGTGTGTTGCTTACGTTGGGCCCCCAGACAGTGGGCCCAAGCCGTCTGCCAGAATCACTCTCAAGGACACCTCCAGTAATAATAGATGACAAGCGTCTGCGAGGAAGAAAACGTGTCCCCTGGTGGCTCGCTGAGCTGCTCAGACGGAGGTGCCATCAGCTACCTGCTGCATTATAAAGAAGAGAGTTGGTGGGTGGAGGTAAATAAAATACCAGAGGGAATTCTGCTGCAGCTAATGAGCAGGACAGTTGCATCCCTCCTGTTCAAGAGTGCAGTAAATTACCATGAGATGCGTGCAGAGACTTGTGCTTTCTGGTGAACACTAATAAATCCCAGTGGTCACCTTGTTTAACCTGAAGATGAAGTTTTACGGCGTTGCTATAGCACTGAGCTAACCCTTTTTACAGACAGAGCAAACTATTTAAATTGGGTTTTTTGAACATTTACCATCTCTTCTGTTGTAGATAGCAGTTTGATGGCATTCAGTTTGGAAGAAATAGTTTATTTGACATGATTGATGAGCTAACGGCTAGTCTGAGCAGACGAAAATAGATTTCTGTTATCTTGAAACAACTCTAATTTAAAGAAGTCTCGTAACAGTATGCACATTTTTACATTTATAAGTCTAGACATTTTTTGTTGGACAGCATTCTGTTCCACCAGGGGGGAGGAGTCTACCACCAGATGTCATTTTTCACAAATAAATTACTCAAAAGAGATAAAACTGCACATAAAGGTGGGGTATGAGATGTTTTTTTTTTTTTTTTTTGCTGTTTAAGCTACATTTTGAAAATAAACAATACAACAGACACTGTCAAACAACCATAAAAACACAACGTTATCTTTTCAACTTCTCTGGAGTTCTCTGGACGGAGAACTGGGAGTATTATACAGGCATGACCTGTACGTCTGCTCAAGCTAACAGTATAAACTAGCTAAAATAGCTAGCCCGGCTCTGGCTTTGCTTTCCGAGCTGAGCTGAGTCATTCACATAGAGGGGTCTGTGCAGAGGGGGGAGGGACAGTCAGAGAGCAGTTTGATGGATGGATCAGGAGCCAATCATTAAGAACGGGACAGTCACAGTGATTGGATGAGGTTAGAGGCGAGTAAAATCATTCATTTTTTTGACAAAACATTTAATTTATGGGTTGTCATCAGAGCTTTTCAAGCGATCTGAAGATTTTTACTCCTCGATAATATTAGCGCTCACACGTATTCCTAAATGCTAATGCGTGGAAACAAAATTCCAGAGAAACTAGCGTTCCTTTCCTTTAGATGGGGAAAGGTGTGAACCACAAACATCAGTGGTGGATTTTGGGAAAATCCAGCCATTAACTCTGCGACCCCCTCTCACCAGGCAAATGGGATTCTGTAGGAATCTGAGACAACGCCGGCGAGTGCAGCTTGATTTTTGGATTATTTTGTCAAGGCTGATCAAGGTGAAGAATGTGCTGAATTAGTTTTCGAGGCACTTCATGAGGAGAAACGGTTCTTCTTCTCATCGGATCTTATCATGTGGGATTAAATGAGACTGACGTGTTTAATACTCATAAAAAACGTTGGTATTGAGGTCAGCAGAATTTGCTGACGTCGCGTCCGTGAATTGCGTTGGGAGTTCTGAATGTAATTTTTCTGACAGGCCTAATTAGTGTATCATAATCGGGTCATGTGAAAATAATTTCCTTAATTAATAAGTTGGGATTTATTCTGGAAAAAGCGTTCCAATTAGAAGATAATCCCACTTTGCTGGAGGAGGGTTGGAAATATTGAAATTTATTGTTGTTATTTAATAAGAAATGAAAAATTATCACCAGGAAAGATATTTTATCCCTTTTTTAGACCTGAATCCTAACTAACCAGAGTTCTGAGCCGCCATTATGACAGGTATCCCATTAATCTCAGCATTTCTTTCTTTATTGCATCTAAGTCAGCTTTGTGATTGCATTTGGTGCTTATCCACCCGTGTGCATCTACCTAATGGACGGTCCAGCTGTGACGGGGGAAGAAAAGGAAAAACATTAAATTAAACTTTTTTTTTAGCAGTGCCTTGTGGCCTGTCACAATCCGTCTCCACTTTTAAACCCGATTGAATTCAGCAGACGTGGCCGTACCGCGTGTCAAGTTAAATGCTGCTTTTTAAAAAAACTCTGAGCCTTTCAGCCTTTGGAGGATAGACCCCCGCCTTCCACCATTATTAAAACAAGAAGGATCCTTCACCTGCTGACAAAGGGGGAGACAAAAGCCTTCGCAGAGGCATTTCTCATTCTGCAGAGAACGTTATTTAGCCACACAGCAGAAAGTGAAGGAGAGGAGAACGAGCGACGGGTGCACAACTATAGCGCCGCTAATGACACGACCTCTGACCCGGCCACAGCCAGGCGAATGTCTGATAATGTCGCCGCTGCAGGGTGCGATCAGGTGTGCAGAAGTGTGAAGAGCAGGGAGGAATGTGGGGTGCAAGGTCAGGCCTCTGCTGCGCGTCCCAAAGAGCTGCAAAGATTAAGATAGCTTCATTTGTTTGCGTTCCAATCCGTCACCAGACCATGTCATAGGCGTAACACAAACACACAATCATAAACACGCCGCGCGGCCCGCGTTGGTGTTTCCACCTTGTTATGCTGTTGTCACATAAACAGTGAGGTATTGTCGCCCGCAGTGATTAAGACGTAAAGCACAGCGGGAGTTCGGCCCACGGTTGAAGGAGCATAAAATCGGAGGAGGGCGACGTGCACGCTAGCGCGCACGCGCACCCAGCGGGGGGTTTTAGCATCTATTCCAGGCCATTCAGGCTAATATGTGTAGCAGTTTGAGCTGTAACATCCAGCGTTGTCACGTCTCCTTAAAGTGTCTTTAAGAGCTAAACGCTTGACCACATCATTAGAGAGAGAGAGAGAAATAAGTCGCCGTTCTAGTTTCATTTTATTTTATCTTCAATCTGAGGAGTAGAATAAAAACAGCACTCCCACATTTAAAGTCATTTAAGTTGTCACATTACGCCCGCCTCGTGGAATGAAACATATCGGCTTTGCAGGAGAAAAATAAAAGTGCTTTATCTCTCCAGAGTGATGCTTAAATAGCAGCTTCATAAGTTCTTTTGTGCCGCAATTAACGAAGCACAATGTGACTTGAACGACTCCCTGCAAAAAACAAGTTACAGCTTCATTAAAATCCATCCAACATGAAAAGGGAAACATTTATCTCATTAATAATGTCACCTGGCCTTGAATTAAAACGCTAAAGAATATTTTTCTAACAATAGCGTAGGACACGCTGACACCGAGGTGCGGATAAGGAGCCGCGTGGAATTATTCATCTCTTTACCTTTTCTGCTGCAGTTCAGTGATTAGAGCCATGAGAAGGATTTTGTTCTATAAAAGCACATCTATGAGCGGAAAAAATATTTAATTCAACACTCAGACATCATCAGACCTGCTCGGCCAGGTGGCATTCATCGTTTTTTTTTTCAAGGCCCCTTTAAAATGTCTCCTATTCTTGTTTTAAATTGGCACTTTGCTTGTGGAACGGAACGTGTTGATTAAGAAAAAAAATGCAAAGAAAAAGCTGAAAAATGTTCAAAATCACCAGCTATCTATTCGCCCGTGAGTTCCTGTCGGCTCAAGTTTGAATGCGGCTTCCTGTTTCCCTTTGGTAGAAAGTATCTTAGATTTAGATACCATCAGACGGTAACGATTCGGTGTTTTTGGAGCCCGTCGTGTCAGCTGTTTTAGTTAAGAGTACCTGAGCATCCCCGTGTGCTTGGCCCCCATGTAAGCGATGCTGAATTGATTTTCATACTGGGTTTTCTGTTCTCCGGCTGTGGCGCTATGTCATGGCCCGTAAATCAAAGCCTGGCGTGTCTTTAGCTGCCATGTTATTGTACGATGCTTATCACAGCAGATAAAGTATATTGTTTCACTTAATGTCTCGAGCAGCGCTGTAGCTCGGATATAAAACAGTGTGCGCTTCTGGAGCAGAGTTATAGGTAATTTCATCTTCGTAGAGCATTATATTACATTACACGGATCTTTCCTCTTCATACTCCAGGCAGTCGTTTTTAGGGTTTTGTTCCTTTTTTTTCATCTTTCTGCAAACATCTGATCGTGGTTTTGTTTTCTGGCTTCACAAAGATGTGAAGAGAGTGGAAATAACACCCAGAGGTGACAGAAACGGAAGATCAAAGTCATAAAGTTGAACTTTTTTACCTCAAATTTCAGCGGAGTCAAACTGAAGGGACACTTAAATGCTTGAGATTAGCAGACATGTCCGTATCAGACAGATAACCTCAGTAAATGTAATGGTAAGTTTTCAAATGATGAGAAAATATATCTTATGGTGCGTTCGATTTACCTCGGAACTAGGAATGACATCACACAACAGCGTTCTGGTTACCGTAGTTGGAGAAGTCGGAATTCCAATATGGCGGCGCCCTCGAAAACTGCTGTTTTGGTAGCTCTCAACGAACACAGACGACTAATAAACAACACTTTTAGTTTGTTCTGCTTAGAGATGCAAGCGCTACATGTAGCATTGATTTTAAACACACTCTTATTTGTGTGCCTTGTAAAATAAACACATTTCAACCAAAACTCACTGTTGATACAGAGAGCTGCCATCTTGGATCTCGAGGTCGGAGTTCTGAAAACTTCAGAGTTTCCGACTGGAAGGTCCGACTTTGCGGGGTGTTTTATTTTATTTGTCCTTCTCGGAAGTCAGAATTTCCGAGTTCCGAGGACAAATCGAACGCACCATTAGCCAGCCTCGACCAATGTGAAAAAGTGATTAACCCCTACAACAGTTTCTGATTATCGGTAACAAATCGCTTACGTCTCTGTGGAGGAACTGAGTCCCAATTCTTTAACAGTTTTAATTCAGCTACATTGGAGGGTTTTTCTAGTCGGGCCACGACCCATAAACAGAGCTCAGTTATGGGGTGGAATCTACAGTTGTCCTACAAACTGTCTCCACATGCTATTAGACAACGAACAACGTGACATACTCACCGCTACAGATGTCAGTCAACAGGACAGTCCGCCATACACTGTCAAAGATAACGCAAATACTGCAAACAAGCTAGGTTTTGAACGCAAACATGGTCATGGAACACTCACTCCTCCCCTCGGGTATCTTCCCTGAGACGCTTCTGCCGGAACCGGAAACCCACATTACCAGAGGAAACGAGACAGCGCTAAACACCAGTCTCTGTTTTCTAGGTCCAAACGTCTTTTGTTGTCCATGACTTCAAATAGTGTTTTTGTTTTTGGGACTCTGGTGGTTTGTCCTAAAGTTGAAGTGGTAGCAGCCGGCTGTTTCTCCTTCTCTGATATTATTGAGTGGAGAACCTCTCACACCAGTGGTGTTTTGTTGATAAACATGCGAGTTATGGACCCAGAGAAGTGCGGCAGTTTGGCGAGACCGGATTTTCCAATGGTTGCTTCGGTCCTAAACGTGTTATTGGTGGAGGTTTTTAGACAAATGCGAGAAAACCACTTCATTTTTTTTGTTACATTAGAAGTTTAAGAGGCATGAAGAAATGTTTTAAGCTAACTTGATTTCCAAATTTGCTATTGCAGCTCTAAGTACCTCTATCTGCTCTTGACTCAAAGTTGATGTCAAAGCCATTTCAAACGAGCCGTCGCCATCTTGTTCCGCTCCATCGCATCATCCCATCCACCAAACTGATAGAGTGCTGTGATTGGCATAGCCCAATACTGCTCAGACCAATAGCAGACCTGCTGGCTCCTATGGAGCGTGGCTAGACCAACATGTAGAGCAAAGTCATTTTGCTTCATCTACTGCCTTACACTACACTGTGTTTAGAGCAAGAAAAACCAATGGAGTTAGAAAAGAAAAACAGGAAGAACATAACAAGGTCGTCTACTGTACTGCCCGTCTAGATTTCTGGGCTGGGGTTTTCCAGCAGGAACAGCCTGTTTCAGATCACGTCAGATTCTCACCTTCAGGATTTTCTGCTAGAGAGCAGAATTCATGTTTCTATCAATCACAGCCAGTCCTAACTCAGCTTTCCACATAAGTTGGTTAATCCCAGTGAACTCATGTGGGTCCATTTATTTTTGCATCAGGCTCAGGTTGATTTGGATGAAATCATTATTTGAAGAATATCTTTGTTGGGACCTGAACTCTGAATGCATGGATATAATTAACTGTATGAAATCTGTTGGTTACCAATAAAACTTCATGTTTGATGAGGAGAAGCTAAGGGAATGGTGAGTCATTCAATCTGAAACAGACTGAATGGTGACAAGTGGTACATGTAAAAACACTCTGGTACCTCAAAGAGCCATAACCTTGACCTATACACTTACAGTTTGTCTTTTCATAGATGAAGTTCGAACCTGCTGTAAACGATAAACAAAATAGCTAAATCCGAAGGAAACTGTAAAGGCTAAATAGTTGTTTGGAGCGCTGAACCTCCTCTTGGTGCCACTTTCTGCTTCAGTTCATTAAAAAACAAACAACAAAAGACATCGAGGTCCACTCGCCTTGGCCTCTGATAGATTTACAGCGATCCGTTTCAAAGGAACCAATTTCTATGCCTGCTATGGAAACTCCTTTTTAACCTTAATTACATTGCAGCGCTGCACGGTCCAAATGTGTTCTACTGAAATTAATTTCCCAACAGGGATTCTTATCAAAGAACTCACATGTACCTTCTTATCATCTGTGGTCAGTGGCACTGCGTGAAATTTGCTCTGAATTAATTGGGAGCATTATCTGCCAAACTTTTATTTGGATATCTCCCTAATGTTGACATAAGCCGTAATGGCCATCAGCAGAGTGCAACTCATTACAGTACATATCTTTATTCCCGCGTGTGCAGAGGGAGTCTTTGTTTTACATTGTTTTCCAGCGCAAACGTCACAAAGATGCCAAGGTTACGCGAAGCGATGAAAAACTATTACAACTGCATTTTCGCCTTTTTATGTAGGCGCTTGAGGGGCTGCCGTGCAGTTCATCTGAAGGCCTGTTGCTGAACTCTTTCAGTGGAAATGAGAGGGCAAACCCTGACATAAAAACACAGAGTCATTACGCTGGCAGGCGGAGCAGGTCGTTTGCAGTTTTGCATATAGCCAGCCTCTTGAAGATAAAGATTTGCTCCTCAGCGTTTCTCTGGCTTTAATGATGAAATCAGGAGGCACCTCTGGATCTACGGGAGCTTTATGTGTGGCACATGTGTAGCGCAGATGTCAAAGCCATTCAACAGAGGCATCTCCCTCCCTCTTGTAAATCTGCATTATTTTACCATATGTGCTTTCCCTCCTGATCCTGTCTTTTAACATCTTTTCACTTATTCAGCTCCTCTCTAAAGATTATTTTTACCTCAGAGCAATGTAGGAGAACTGTTAATGGGCATTTTTGCATGAGTTTGAAGCTGAAGTTAGCTTTAGCCTAAACATCTTAATAGTGACTTTAGTGAAATAACTACCATGCTCAGAGGCAGGGCTTATTCAGCTTATTACACAATGAACCAGGAAACCCTTAACATGTCAGCCTTCAGATGATAACACACCGGTAACTGTAGTGACACCCTCATCACACACAAAGCTCCACTCTGCAGGGCGCACTAGACTATATTATGATGCGTGTTCACTTTACCAACGTTTTCATCTTGTTGCATATAGGATGCATGTATCCTGTTACCAGCTGGGTTTGCTCCGAAACGTCTTAAAGCAAATGTCTCTGATTACATAAACCCTAAAATATCCAGAGTTCACATTTTAAAGTGACGGTGTGTATTTTCCCTGGCGATAGGGGGCAGTGCATACCTAAATCATCGCAAGCAAGCAGTATTTTTGTGTTCAAGTAAGACCTTAGCAACGGATGGCCATTAGGGTCAAAAATGCAAAATGACAAGCACATCAGACTCCCTTTCATCACTGGCAGCAAGTAAAGAGGTAAATGTTTAAAACAACGTTTATGAATGGCGAAAGTTTTGTAACTGTTTGTTACAACTCAGTAAATGCATTTTGTCCTGGGAGTCAGAGGACTTCATAAGAAAACTGTTTTTAGCATTAATTCTTGGAAAATAGAAACACATGTAGAGAACATTTGAGAGTAGTAGTTGGTGCTCTTCCATCACGTTTAGTTTTGCTGACTTTTTCAGAAACCACCACTAGATGTTCGTGAGTTTAGCCTAAGTCCCAAGTCATCATCACACAATGGTGAAATTACATCTCCGCATTTGACCCATCCCCATGGTGGGGAGCGGTGAGCTGCAGCTGTGGCCGCGCTCAGGAACTATTTGGTGGTTTAACCCCCCAATCCAACCCCTTAGTGCTGAGTGTCAAGTGAGGAGGAATTGGATCCCATTTTTTTCAAAGTGTTTGGTATGACCCGGCCGGGATTCGAACCCTGATCTCCCAGTCCCGGGGCGGACACTCATACCACTAGGCCACCGGAGCTAGAAGAGGCAGAAGCATTTGGAAGGGGAGGCAAAATAAGAGCAATTGTTTTTTCACGGTTTCATTGTCTTCGTGATCGCTTGACGCCAAAATCAAATTTTTTTTTATTAATTGCACAGTCCTCCTTCGAGCCGGTGTTGAAGACGAGGTTGAAACAGCGGCACTCTGCTCTTCATCCTGAACTTCTTTACCAAGCCGATAAAAGAAAGCATATTTGTCAGTAAACAAAACCAAAGAAAAGACTGCGTCTGTCTCCAGTTGTCTCTCACTTCAGAGAAACCACCAACAAATTTTACAACTCTGCGGGATTTCAAAGAATTCAACATCCATCCTCTTGAGTCTGTAAGAGTTGTTTTTGTCTTTTGTGTTGTTGTTTTCTGTAGAATGATGTTTTCTGTATGTCGGTCTCGTCAGTTTTATCTCAAACTTACAACCACCCACTGTGATTAAGTTAAAGCTGGCATAACACAGTCCCCGGAGCAAAGCATTCTGGGACGGAGAGGCGCTTGCAGCATGCTACTGAAATGGCCAGCCATGCAAGCGCTGCTGTCCCTCTGTAATTACTACAAATCTAATTTGTGCTGCAGTTTAATGCAGCCATGCTGTAATATCTTTTTATGAGATTTTTCTATAATCTCGTTTTCTCTGCAATCACTGCTACACATATGCCACTCTGTGTTTTCGTATTGTCGTTTTGCGAGATGATGAAGTTCCTCGCCAAACTGACCGTGATACAGCCGTCACACTTTGGGTGAGACACCTTTAAGAGATACGTCTAAAGTCACGGTAAAAGAAAAGACGAGCTGAGCCATTAAATCCAGTGATGCAATTATCATATGAAAGACCAGTCAAATTATGATCCTCCATTTAATCCACCCCACACCTCTTTCTGCTCTCTGGCGAAAAGTGACAATGCCTTCAGATTGTGGCGTTTTATTAAGTGAAGTGCAAGAATGTGTAAAAGTACATTTTAAAGCAGCGAGTGGTGGAAGGCTCTCATCTGAGATAATCTAAAGCTTCTGACGGCTTCTTAGCAAAGCTACAATTTTGTTCTTTGGAGGAAATTTGCTCTGAACTGGATTTTTATTTTGTTGAATTTGACAAGAATTTTAAGGAACAAACCAAAAAGGAAAAAAAATCACCTAATATATATTTTTATGTGAAAACAACTACTCTATGTTAGTATTGATCAAGGTAGTCGTCCAGAGAATAGCATTGTGAGGCTGTGTTACCATAGCAACATCATATCACAGAAGAAGTGATAACAAACAGGCAGAAAACTTTTGGATCCTTCCAGCTGACGCTTTTAGAAAAAAACATGAAGGAAGTTAAAAATCTGTGGTTTTGTAGACGGGATATTTATTCAGTTTATCCATGTGAAATATTTTAGAAAAAGTCTGTTTTAAAGGTATTATGCATATACCTTTACCTTAAAGTCATGCTATGCAACTTTTTCATATTTTTAAATCATTTTCTTGAGCCAGTATGTGCTAAAATGAGCCTTTACAGGGTTAATGAAATGTTACTCAGACCCCCACCGCCCTCTGTGGCCAGAATACCGCACTTGCAACTTCAGAGTGCTGGTCCGGTCCCTGTTGGAGCTGACATACCTGCAGTGGCGCCCCCAGAAAAGTTTAATAGGGGTGGCCATGGGGCCTGAGAAAATTTTGGGGTGGCTCACCAAGTTGATTCTCATGCTCCTTTATTTATTTTCATTTAAAAAGTAATAATAATAAAAAATATGCATCCAACATCAAATCTGAGAAACACAAAAATTTTAGAAAAAAACATTTATTTGATATATTGTTTCAACATTTATTTTAGAATTTTCAAACAGCTTAATTCACCTCTTGTTTCTTCACTCAAACATCTACAACAATTATGGTGATTGAAACTTTTGAAAATGGTGAGCAGCAGCGACATAAACTTTTTTAACCTGATTATTTATTTATTAAATGTATAATTTTTATAGAGTTTTACATGTCTTCATTAAATAAGATTAATTTATGGTTCGTGTGAACATTAATATGACTCATTAAAGAACACTGGCCAGCAATTTTCCAAGGGTGGCCATGGCCACCCCTGGCCACCCCTTGTGGGCGCCACTGCATACCTGGCTCTGCAGTCTGCTTCCAGCATGTTTGCTGCATGATTTAGATCACGAACACAGCTGATTTGTTTGATTTAGTGATGAACCGCTCCTGTAGACACTAATGAAGGCTGAGGAGACATTTCAGCATTTAGATTAAGGTGTTAAAAAGACAAACGCACAGCGAGGAGATAAGTTTTACTTTCGCTTTCACTAACACTAGGGGGTGCTAAAAGCAAGCCAAAATTGCATAGTATCCCTTTAAGTTAACATGTATGTTATAATTAGTATTTATTTGCATTTGGAGTTTTTATAGAGTCCCAAATGGGAACACAAAGGATGCAAAAAGTGAGATTTGCACAATATCATTTTAATCCACCAGGACTCCAAATGAAACAAGAGTTGTTTTAATCTCAATGGGGATTAACCTGATTACATAATGGAATAAAAGGTTTTTATCCTTTAACTTCTGGATGTGTAGTTGATGCATTGTGTATTTTTTTTGTTTGTTTTGGTTCATTTAAATGCTGTATCTAAGGGAGCTGTACTGTATCGCTGAAGCTTTGTATGAGATGCATTACCAATAAGGGATTTAGTGTTTCCCTTCTTTCTACAGGCTGCATCATCTTAAAGCTTTACAGTCTTGTATAACTGAAGAATTAATATATAAACCAACAAAAATACCCCTGACTGTAATTCTAATACATTTTAAGTGTTTATTTAATCTTTTTGTGTTAACACATGAAACAAAGTTTAGTTTGGCTTATTTTATGTCAAGTATTCATAATTTTTTCATCCCCGTGGCAAAACGTGGAGCGGCCTTTTGCGGCAGAAGATCCACTTCCCTATCATCTCTGAGGAGTTAATTTTTTTGTCATGCCTGGAGTGATTTCTACTCATCCGAGTAAAAAGCTGACAGGGTCACTCACCTGCGTGCTTCAGTCCCATCGTTTCACACTTACTCACACCTGCGCCATCTCCTCTCCTCTATCCACGGCTCTTCCTTAAATAAAAACGTCTTTCTGTTAGTCTTTTTACCAAATCAGCCACCTCTGGGCAGGGAGGATTTTTTGTTTAGTTGTGTAAAATCAATAGCCATTACAGGTGGGAGTGAGAAAAAGGGAACATGTTCAAGAGGGATGGAGAAAGAGAGAGAGACTGCTATCCCTGTCAGTCTGACCCTGCCTGACGGCTGTCATCTCCCTTAATTGCTTCGCTAATATCATCCCCACTCAGCCTGGATCTAGGTCAGCAGGGCCCCTCTGCTGGAGCTGACTTCAGGCTGTCCTCCCTCATGATCTCTCCGTCTTCCATCTTCCCCCCATTCAGGGCCATTGTATAAGAATTAAAACATGCAGTAGGTATATGAGAAAATACATCGTCTCCTGTTCTGAGATGACCCAGGTTTGGATTAATAGATAATCATTTATGCTCCCAACTCTATTCTTGGATGGAAAATAGGTTCGTCCAAATTAACCTTTATGTGTCCCTCCGGTGATGCAGGTTCTGCTTTTTCTTTCTCTGCCATTTTTCTGCTATTACCACCTTTTAGGCTCTACAAAGCTCCTATGAGCAGCTTATTAACCTCAGAAAATACGTTATTAGGTGTTTTTTTAAGTGTGTGTGTTTTGACTGTGAAAGTAAGACGCTACAGGTAAAAGTGAAATAATTAATGAAGCTTTGAATAGATTTTCTTTTTTATTTGGTTCACAAAATTCCACCAAACTATTACATCCATCAGTACTCTGGAGGTTGTTATTGAATGACGGGTGTTCATGCATCATTCAAAGCCTGATTTTTAAAGTGTTCTATTCTTTCAAACAAGATTAAATTGATTTATTTTTCCTTCTTTTTGATTTTGAAATGATCCTAAATCATCTTCTGTAAAAACTTGACCATATTCAACACAATAAGTAAGAATTTTACAGTGAAATAATCACAAAACAGTCTAAAGGCCCATAAATTATTTCTTTTACCCCAAGAAGCCACAACATCCTTTTGTTTACTCTGATATCGGGAAACAAAGGTCATAGGCTAATGTTGAGCTAACAATGCTAACGGTGAATTAGCAACAAATTGTTGACTTGAAAAATATCCCAAGCTACTTTTTCAATTACCAACAACTCGATATTACAGTGAAATGTATTTATCGACTTACTGTGTATGACTCGTCTTCGCTCTTCATCTAGTCTTCTGGTCATGACCCGTAGCTGGCAACAGCCATGAAACTCATAAAACAGGAGTGAGAGAGTCACTCGTGTGTTTTGAAAATGGGCTGCAGTACCCAAGTTTCACCACAGGATGTCCTTCTTACTGTGAATAAAATAAATAGCCATAAAATATTGCCAGTTGAGGTTATATGGCCAGTTGAGCCAGTTGAGGTGGCTCAAGCATCTAGTTAGGATGCCTCCTAGACGTCTCTGGTGAGGTTTTCCGGGTACGTCCAACCGAGAGGAGACCCAAAGGAAGACCCAGGACACGCTGGAGGGATTATGTCTCTCGGCTGGCCAGGGAACGCCTTGGGATCCCCCCGGAAGAGCTGGCCCAAGTGGCTGGGGAGAGGGAAGTCTGGGCCTTTCTCCTTAGGCTGCTGCCCCCGCGACTCGACTCTGGATAAGCGGAAGACAATGGATAGATGGATGGCCATAAAATAAGGAATTAAAGGCTGAGGCCTAGTTTAATTGAAACTGCAAACAGGAACCTTGTATGCTTGAGTTGTCTGGAAAAGTACTGGTGAAACAGGACCAGACGTCTCACACAAAAAAGGGCAGGGCTAAAGAATGAATAGAGCCCCGTTCTTAGCGGAAGCCAGACCATTCAGACCAGCAGGGACGGCGCGTAGCTCAGACAGGTGTGTGGTCTCCCTCGGATTTGTGGAATAAACTGTTCAACTTTATATTGTTGTCTTATTTTCATTAATTGGAGTCCTGATTTTTGCAAAAACCAACCAACATGGGGAGGTGACGTAGGGTGGTAAACGGCAACATTTCTCACCTCAACATTACTTACATAATGCACCTTTAAAATGTAAAACAAGACCAACTCATTTGCATATTCAGACCTATTCTTGACAAAACACAGCATGGTGCAATATTGATACGTTTTAAAGTTACGCACCCACAGCGTCTTACCTGAAGACTAATTCTTCATCTTGGATCTAGCACCAGGAGTTCTCATCAAAACTAATATGATTATCACTGATACCGTTTCTAAGAGTAAATGAGTCTTTTTAAGAATTCAAAGCTGAACTCCTGAACTGTTTTTTACGTCTGAGTATTTATTTAGAAGCAATAAGAAGAAATCGCCTGTTTGGCAAACCGAAGAACGGACATAATATTATGTTTGGCATGAAAAATCGACAGCTTTTTGTTGGAAAACGTTAGGAAACAATTTCCTCAATAAGGGTTGTGAAGCGGACTTCAATCAATGTCAATGTCTTTTCTACTGAAGGTGGAAAATGAGAGCTTTGATAAAGGCGAGGTGTATTATTTATTAGCTGTTTTTGAATGTTTTATTTTTTTAGATTCACGTCTTTTCCGCTCAATCCATATTAAGGTGCCTAATTAAGTCTAGAAAGCTCCCTAATTATTGTTGCCAACGCACCATGGTGTACTGCCGAAAATCATTTGATGCTTCAGTCATTTTTACTATGACTTGCATAAGTTGAAGTTTCAGTTTTGCCTCCAGCTTTACTTGGCAAGCTGTCTGCTGCTTGTTAAAAAAAGCAGGCAAAGTAGAAGTCTGTCTCCAGGGGAGAGAGGAGTATATTAGTCAGTGTTGGGGATGAAGCACGGACCGGTTGTTTGCGGTCCTGGTTAAAACGCCAATTTTCTTTTTTTAGTTTTATAATAGAAGAGAAACTTTTATTTTAGGTGGAGTTTAAATCTGACCTCAACAGCTCATGACAGAACTAATATTTTTGAGGTGTTTTGAAGTTCCGTTCTGCAGCTATTCTCTTGTTTACGTCCTCATCCGTGTCTACAGTCGGCCATTTTAAACAACCAGGCAGCGCTGAGGGAAGAGGCGAGGGGCTTGGGATGTTGTCGGCTGCAGGGCTGTGAGCCATGAACTGTCAGGACCTGAAACTTTCCCCTGCTCCTGGTTTAATGGACCGTGTGAGGGCCAAGGTGTGAAGCTGCAGTCACAGTCTTAGCATCTTTCTCCAATAGGCACCGTGGAACAATAAGCCTAAAGGTGGAGCAGCTGGAGAAAGCATTAGTATAAGACCCTTCCTGCTGCTTGCTGTTTCAGCCTCACTATCCCCCCTTTGCTTGTGCAAAAAGCACTATCCCTCTATTTTTTTGGCCCACATTGCATTATTGCAATTGTATAAAATGTGCCACCACATGTTTAGGTAAAAAATAAGCATTTGGAAGCTACAGCAAACAGCTCGCCAGACCCTCCCCGGGAGAGCACACAAAGGTTTTTTTTACAACCCCATCCCCTGGTGGACTGTAATCTTGTGTATATTGGCCCACAGTTGCGGATTCCGAATACAGTCAAAACGCAGCTTCCCTTTGCCGTGAAGAGTGGAAGTCCAGCTGTCATCCAAACTGTTTGGTTTGGAGGATCTTGGGAACTGAGCGAAGGCAGGCCCCTCGTAGCACAAGGTCCGTGTGTTCAGGGCTGCTGTTGCCACAGATCCGTGGCATCGCTGCTGCATAAGCCACATAGCTTAATATTAACGAGCTTTGGACTCATAAAGACACAGTTTCACGAAGTTTCAGCTGTCTGCGTTTTTGTGAAACCAGCTCTTTTTTTCATCGGTATTCGCCGTCCACCACCAAACGCCTCACTGCCCCCCGATATCTGGTGAATACGCTCAACTGTAGAAAGCAAACAGAATCATGAAGGCAGATCTTGAATTTTTTATTTATCTATTTATTTATTTTCCTGCACTTGGTTGCTCGTCTTATTTGTCTGTAAATGTCAAATTTTTCTCATGAGCAGTATAACATTTTATGTGTTGAAATATGTGAGAAAGCTGTTTATTTTCCACTCTGTGGAGGAATGGTGCAGTCTGAAGGATCACGACTTCTGCAGCTAATTCTAGCTAAATATGTAGAAATTTAGTCTATTTATGACCTCTACATTAAGCCTGCCAATTTTGATCGAGTCCATTTAAAAGCATCTTCAAGGTGAAAATTGATTTAATTTCATACTTCGTTTTTTTGATCAGGTTCCTATTTTGTGCATGCATGCTAACATGTTGTGTTGTTTTTCTGATGGGTGCATATTTTTGCAAAGTTGAGGAGATCTGAAAGGATTAGACAGTGTTGATGACTGAACAGATCGTATTGTTGTCTATAGGGCACATTACATTCAATGTTGTTTAAAATCTGTTAAAAAGTGAATTATTAGTCTTGCTTTGTGGATTAATAGGGATGTGTATTGGTAAAATTCTGGCGATACGATATGTATCACGATATATTGCGATACATTCAGCCAGACGATATTAGCGATTTTTTTAGACTGAATTCATTGTAGGAAAATTCAGTAAACAGTCCAAACTGATACGTAACATGTGCTGCAGATTTTACAGACTGCATGGCACTTGTCATTGTCTTTACTGCCTTCCTTTGTCTTGAATCTAAAATAATTCCATACATCAGCTTTGAAAGTTGAAGGAGCTGGATGAATCTTCTCCTCTTCAGCCATTGGTGAGCTAACGTGATTCGGCCATATACAGTCTATTATAGTTAGGCCCAATCCCAATACTCGCACTTGCACCCTTGCGCCCTTGAATTGTGCGTTCCCGGTCAGGGGTGCGAGTGCGTAGGGAAGTGCGGAAGTTGACCACGCCCATTTTGCACCCTTAATCCGCACGTCGCTCAAGTTCGCAGAGATGCGGATTTCAGGCAAGGGTATTACCCACAATCCATTGCTGGGTGGGAATTTTGAGAAGAAGGCGGAGCAATGGCTCAAGTGCTTTTCTGAAAATATGTATTTTCAAGTGAAATAAGTTAATTTTAAGATGATTAATGATATTTATTCATTCTCTGAATGTTTTAGACTAAGATATAAATGTGGACAGCAATTAATTTAAATTTAGTCAAATAATTGTTTGTTTGAAAGCTGTTATTAAAGATT
This sequence comes from Aphyosemion australe, assembly GCA_006937985.1. Classification (NCBI taxonomy): domain Eukaryota; kingdom Metazoa; phylum Chordata; class Actinopteri; order Cyprinodontiformes; family Nothobranchiidae; genus Aphyosemion; species Aphyosemion australe. The sequence goes on from SSNS01000060.1 coordinate 2,136,300, forward strand.
TTTTAAAAAGCACAAACAGCAAATGGCATCCCAGCATGCATCGTGGTTGATGACGCAATGCTCCCTGTCCCAATTTGGCAATTATTTGCACACTTGTGTACTACGCACTCGAAGCCTTACTGCGCACTTCCTTTAAGCACACTTCACAGAAGGGTGTAGGGCGCAGTGCCAGTATTGAAATTGGGCCTTGGAGAGTGAGAGCTTCTTCCGTCAGAGTAAAGGTGGCAACACTGCTGCCAACTAGTGGTCGGCATTTGAATTGCACCAAAAAAAAAAGAAAATGCACAAATGCTTGCATGTAAATTCTTCCGAACATTCGATACACGGCTTTTGAATATCGATATTATATAGCAGGAAAAAATATCATGATATATTGCCATATAGATATTTTCTTACATCCCTATATGTTAACAATATTTCTAAGACCATACAAAAAAATAAAAAATAAATGTGAACTTGCAGCTAGCAGCATTTATTAGTGCAAACAAGAAGCATTTTTCATCAGTTATTTTGCTCTAATCTACTGAGCTGGTTATTTGAGTCACCTCAGTGGTTTTATGCACACTAGAGAACATGAATGCACCATCACAAAATTTTGTTTATAAATAAAAATCACAAATTTAATTTTATCATATTTTTTTATTATTATATGGGTCAGCTTAGGGTGTCTTAAAACAAAAGTTACGTTGCCCTAAATTCTTTGTTATATTTGTTTCCTTTAGAGCTATGTTTTACCCATAAGGGAATAGTTTTGGTTGCATTGTTCAGTAACAGGTGAAACTGTGAATTTTGCAACTAAACACACTGTTCCATGTTGCATTGATCATTTTAGTTTCAGGGTTAGAGTCTGTGGCTCTATAGTCAGTCTGACCACTTGGTGCTGTTTGGAGTTTGACTTTGAAAAGGTTGAGTGGTAATGGTGCAGGAATGTTCGGTGCACTTAAGTGAGCTGTTACCACTAGCTGTTTGTTCAAAGGTAAGAAGACACTTTTCAGCTGCTTTCAGGTTTAAAAACGGACTCAAGAAAGAAACTTTTTAGTGTTTTGTTTTTAATGGATTAAAGTTCTGAGCTTGTTGTTGAAGCAATAATTCTAACGTAATCCTTATTTAAATTCAGTTCTCCAGCTTATGTCTTTGTTGTTGAGCAGAAAAAACAACAACTTGTGAAATAAAAAGGTATTAAATAAAACCTGTCATGCTAACATAGTGTTTCACCCAAATGACTCCAGAGAGCAGAAGCTGTGCAGGTGTTTCCAGCATCTTGTTTTATGACTGTCCTCCCCGCGCCCAGCTAATGCCCAGGCTCATCCCGACTATGTTTTTCTGTTGATTAGCCACAACCTATCTGCTGGCGACACTTGCACCACTCATTTTCTTACTGGAGCACCATCTGCAGCTCGCAGCCGTACTGTTTGCCTCACACTTTCAATTCCGTCTAGATGCAAATGCCAAAACAATCAAATGGAAGACACTGACACGAACACTTATGAGGTGGAATTTGTGAGTCAAATTTTCCCTTTTGGGCTACCGTGCATCCTGGTAAACAGATTTTGTAGATGAGCTTGTTGAGTGGCGTCTTATTCGCAATGCAAGGCCACAGCCTCAGAGGGAAGCAACGATGTCTAGAAGAAAAAAGGCTGTACTGGTTATTCAAATGCTGCCATTAATAAACTCATTAGATTATATGTTTTGGAGGTTTTTACAGTTTTAGCGAGGAACAATTCATCTCATCTTTGCAGGAAACGCCTGTTGAATTTTGCATCGGCAGTTGACTTCTAAATAGGCAGCAGATAGGAGTCGGTTCACCGACAAAGATGTGGCAATGAAAGAGGCACATTCTTTATGAGAGGAAAAAATAAAACGCCAATTGAGCTGCACTTTTTGAACAGTTAGAGTTCATTGGCTCACATCAAGCTCAGGGCCATGATCTCCTCTGAAAGACTCAAAGCACAAGAGCAAATCTGAAAGGGCTTTAATCTGTTTTTGATCATTTTTTCTGTTGGAAGCTGTGAGGTAGGGACGACATGGTTTTAAAATTTACTGATTATTAGAGGCCACTTCTTCAGGGTGACTAGAAATCACAAGTGCTGAAAATGTTTGTAGCTAGCTAATTTTAGTCTGCAGCACAGAAAATGCACTTAGTGGGAACCCTCCTGCTGCCTTTGGGTCAATATGACATGTCACCGTGTTCAACCCATGTTTAATTTGATTTTTTATGTTTTTTTGGGTCATTTGTAGGCAGAAGGACATGGTTTAGAATATAACATGACTGTGAGGATGGTTTTCTATCAACTTTAAATGTCTCAGAACTCAAAATATATCCTTGGTTGAATTATATCAATATTGCATAAAACATTAATAAAAGAGAGAAGCATTAACACGGAGTTTCATTTGTATTATACCGCTCATAATGTTTAATAATGTCATTTCCATGAGTTGTATTATTATCATCTTCATCAGTTTTATTTGTATAGCACTTTCACTCAGCTGCCAAGGATGACCAAAGTGCTGCACATAGTGTCAGTAAATTAAAAACATCGTATTACAGCAATACACTAAAAAAAGGAATTTGTAGGATTTGCTTTGGCAGAAAGTGAAATTATTAGGTTGAATTAACACAACTTCTTCATGTCCAATAAACACGTTTATTTTGTGTTGCTCCAAAATCATTGAACCATGTTTTTAAGAAGTGATTTGGGCTCTTTAATCACTTTACTCCAACAAAATTTTCTCACTATATTCCAAAACTATTCAATAATGTTCTCTTATTACCCGGTCTCTTAAATCCTACATGTTTTCTTCATGTTAAATCTTCATATTATATTCTAGTTTCAAATACTAAATGTAGTGTATTGTCCTCTTCCAAGATGGTTTCCAGGAACCACTAGTAACCTTTCAAAATAAAGTCTAATTTCACTGCAGTGACAGTAGTTAAAGTACTGAATTGACATTACTGCTAAACTGAAATAAAAAAATAAACAAGGTAAAGTTTTAACTAAGTTAAATAAAACTGAACAAATGGAACACACAATGAAATCACTTTAAAATAACAGCATTCAGCTCTGTGATATCGCGTAGACATCAGGGGCAGTTCCACTGGATTGGCAGACCAGGGCGGTGGTCCCCCTATTTAAAAAGGGGGGTAGCAGGGTGTGCTCCACCTACAGGGGGATCACACTCCTGAGCCTCCTTGGTGAAGTCTATTCAGGGGTTCTGGAGAGGAGGGTCTGTCGGGTAGTCAAACCTTGGATTCAGGAGGAGCAATGTGGTTTTCGTTCTGGCTGTGGAACATTGGACCAGCTCTATCCTTAGGGGGGAGTCCTGGATGGTGCGTGGGAGTTTGCTCAACCAATCTACATGTGTTTTGGGGATTTGGAGAAGGCGTTCGACCGTGTCCCTCGGGGGCCCTGTGGGGGGTATGGGGTACCAGGCCCCTTGATACAGGCTGTTGGGTCCCAGTATGCCTGTATATGCCTGGTGCCAGATCTTGGTCTGCCTTGCCAGCAGTAAGTGTGACTCATTCTCGGTGAGAGTTGGACTCCACCAAGGCTGCCTATTGTCACCAATTATGTTCATAACTTTTATGGACAGGATTTCTAGGTGCAGCCAAAGTGTTGAGGGGATCCGTTTTGGTGGCCTAAGGATCAGGTCTCTGTGTTTTGCAGATGATGTGGTCCTGTTGGCTTCATCAGACCGTGATCTCCAGCTTTCGCTAGAGCGATTTGCAGCCAAGTGTTAAGCAACTGGGATGAGAATCAGCTCTTCTAAATCCGAGACCATGGTCTTGAATCGGAAAAGGGTAGAATGCCTTCACCAGGTCAGGGACGAGGTCCTGATGAGGGGACAATCAACAGCCCCTGTTCAACCGACCGTAGGGAATGAGCAGTAGCAACCTTTTGCAAAAGATCTTATATACAGGTGGGAACACTGCCCTAAAATAACATAAACACCAAAACTAGCATTTTAATACTGGCCCAGTAATGGACTGGAAGCAGGGAAGCCAATACCTGTGTCATATGTTCCCTCATCATCATCCTGGTTAAGAGTCGGGCTATCGAATTTTGCATCAAGAAACATTTATTGTATTATTGCACATTTATTGTATTAGAAACATTTTTGCATTTCAAGTGTTATGTTTGGGACAAACACCGACCTTATTCAGCTGAATATCTAGTTTTACGATCAACCCACTCAGTATTTCACACCTACACAGCGGGTTAGAGCAAACTTTGGTTCTGACATGTGAATCACAACGTAAATCCTTGTAAATCTAGTCATCGTTAATGTAATAGAGTGCAAGTGCGGCATCTCTCTCCTCAGGCTCATTTCATGGAGATACTGTCATCTCCTGCTGGTTGGAGGATGTCAGAATCTATTTTATTTTCTTTCACAAGTCAAATGCCTGAACAGGGACCTCAGCAGGAAGAAGAAAGGCCCGAGGTGAAAATGTTCTATATATAGCATTTATACCGACTCAGTAGAATAAAATTATATTGTTTCTGCTGTTATTCAAATCACTCAAACCTTGCTGTTCGGTAAGCTGTCTGAGAACCCCTATAGAAACAATATGTAAGTGTGTTTTTAACCCCAACTGCCCGTGCTCTCTCCAGTGACTCCTTTGACAGTACCAGTCATTTTACCTCACACAGTACAGCAGCTGTTGGTTTACATTGGTCTGACTTTGGCGCTGGAAGCTATTAGTTTGGATTCCTTGGAGGCAGTGGTAGACGAGGACTCTAACTGTATGTGCTGCGAGCTAAAATTACTGTTTGTGTCAAAAGGAGTGCTGAGGCTTTGAAATGCACGAAACAAAAGCAACTGGAGTCGCCTAACAAATGTTACGAAACTTCATTTAGGCCTCGTGGAAGTTTCACCTCCAGCTGTTTAAAATACCATCCACCAGAACATACAGCACTCCTACTCAACCTCCACCTGTGATGTAAGAGCTCGAGCTGAACGCTCACGGACCATCAGAGGTGGTAAGTGATGCCGATGCTCGATAATATGAACGCACAAAGATGAGTTGGCTGACATTGTCAGGAGTTAGCAATGAACTCAATACTCTCTGTAAGGTATTTTAGGCCATTTTGAAATGTGTTTCTATGTAAGAGTCATAAATAAATGATCTCTTACTAATTATAGATGGCTTCCTGAATGGCCTCTGTTTGGAGATTTACTTCCAACAGGACATGTCCTGCCGCCAAGACCAACATAGAGTTATTAAAACAGGACAAATCCCCATCATTTCATTGTGGTCAGTGTGAACGGTAACTCTTAAAGCCTTGCTTTCTCATCAATTTTGCATTTCATGCTTGTTTTGGATGAAATATTAATCTCTTGCTAGACTTGACCCCTGGATGCACCAGAACTGTTATTTTTATCTGTTGCAGGATTTATTTATTTAGGAAATAAACACATAATTCCATGTAAAGACTTGGCTCGTGTCAAATGGATTTGATTTTGGACACTGGAGCTGTTTCAAGAAGAAAACAACTTGGTCTCAGATGTTCTCAGAGCAGCCGACAACCAAACAGAAGCTATCTACAACAGATAAATGTTCAAAGTTGGGCTCAAATCACCTCAAAATGGCTGATAAAACTAGCCTAGTGAACTAGACCAAATTCTTGCCTTGCAGAGTTTGGTCTAGGCACGCTTCATTGGAACCCTCGCAGCCCAAACCACTGCTGTGTCTATCCAATCACAACTCGCTATAGTTTTGGTTGGGCCAATCACAGCGCTCTATATTGTGGGCCAATCACAGAGCGGGAGTAGCCGATGACGTCAGCGTTGCGGCCGCGAACCCAAGCAACATGGCGGCAGCGCCGGAGCCACGTTCTTTTGAAACAGCTTTGTCATCAACATTGGATTATTTAGACTCCAACGTGCGTAAGTCTGTCGGCTATACTTAGCGGCTTCTTATTTTTATCAAACAAAGTAATGCAATGTCCCAGTACACCTGATATTCACATGTTTTTATACAAAAACGACAGAAATCATTGACGCCATTAGTGGGTCCCGCTTTTCCATCGCTGTGATTACGTCACGTTGTTGGTTACTCTGATTGGTCCTAGCGCTATCCAATTGCGTGCTGACATTTTGAAAGACAACCGTAGATCCCGCCTCACGACTGAGAGCTGTCAATGGTTCGTGGCCAGACTATATATTCACATATATAGGATGGCTTGCCAGGCTATAATAAAACCCCTTAAATCCCAATTTTGAAGCAAACAATTCTTGATAACAAGCAGTACCACAAGGGCTTTCTTACTATGGTCCCATTGTCTACTAAAAAAGTCACTTGAACACACGTCAGAGATGACTTTTGAGTGCAGAGTAGGACATATAATCCACGTTTGATGAAAGGACATAGGTTTGCAGTACAAATCCAAACAGGGCATTTCTGACGTTTCAACAATAGAAGTAGACAGAGATGTTTCATTCATATTCAGCCTTTGGTTTAGCCTGACAAGCCATCCTATATATGTGAATATATGGTCTGGCCATGACCTATAGACAGAGCTCAGTTGTGGAGCGGAATCTACGGTTGTCTTTCAAACTGTCTCCGCATGCTATTGGACAACGAACAACGTGACATACTCACCGCTACAGATGTAGTCCACCATACAGTGTAGAAGAAGATGCAAATACATCCTTTTTCTAAATAAAGAACTTAAGTACCTCTATCTGCTCTTGACTCAAAGAAAATCCCAAGTCTAAAGCTTCGGATCTATCTGTAGGGTTCTGGACGGAGAGGAGCGTTTTATTTTGGACCGGCGAGTACCAGTATGGGTCTGCAATTTCGGGAGAGCGTTTCTATCGCAGTTTGAGCTCTCATGTCGGCAGGCAGGGTTAAATGAACAGTCATGCGCGATTTCTTAAATAAGTTGTGCAACTATTCAGTATTTTTGTGCTGCAATAAATGATCTGCAGAGCTAAAGACAAAAAAGAAATGCTTACCACACGCTCCACACGTGACTACCTCGCTACCTTGCTGCCGCCTCGGTTTGCCGGTGTTTGGCTATGAATAGCATCCAGCGCATTGTAGCACCTCCATGTATTTCTCTCATTTCCACTCTGGAAAAAAATAAAAAACATCTCCACTCTGGCTGTTTCTGTCCTTAACTTTTCTGTATTGGGCTTCAATTTCTTCAGCTTGGCCCGACACCATTCCGACATCCACTCGGATCCTTCGGCTGCCATCCGCTGAGAAAAAAAACTTCCTTACCGATCCGTCTAGCTCCTCTTGAGTGTTGACTCTCACAATGATAGTGAGGAATGTATGGAGCTCTGCAGATGCCCAAAACTTGCTGCTACTTGCTGGCATTTTTTCACATTCATGTACAACTAATGAAAATACAAACAACGGAACTCCGTTGAACTCCGTTTGTTGACGTATTTCTGTCCCCCAATCAGCGGACTGTGTTGTTGCTCCGCCCCAGCCGTACCGCTCCAGATATTTCTGGACCTACAACAGAAGGGGGGCAAAAAAGTCCTGTGACTGGTGCGGTCCAGGTAGGTTGTCTGGACCGGTTTTACAATGGGGACAGAAAAATTTGTGTGCCGATCCTCCCCGTTCCATACCTAAACCGGCGGTGGAATCGAGCCAAATATAGTACAAAGTTGATGCCAAAGCCGTTTCAAATGATCCGTTGCCATCTTAGTTTTTCCGCTCCGTCACATCATCCCGCCCATAGACATTTATATGTAGACACTCCACTGGGCGCTGGAGAGCGTCGCCATTTTGGATGGGTCTCTTCACTCTGCAAAGTCAATGCAGAGTGAGCAACTATGCCCATTTTTGTGCAGCCTACGGTTGCAACAACCGGCGCACTATTGAAAACAGATCACATGGTATTACTATTGACTTTTCTAGCCTACCTGATGGGATTTTATATTTTCATTTATTTTAATTTATTTTGTTTAATTTTGTTTATATTTTAATTATCATGCCATACCATGGGTCTGATTTTGTGAAAAAGCTCAATAAAATGTGTATTTTAGCTGGGTAAGCACCTTCCTCAGTAGAAATGAATGGAGACCCAACTAAGATGGCAGCCAGCCACTATGGCAGCGTCTACGAGGCGTCTATGTATTTATGTCTGTGATCCCGCCCACCAAACTGATAGAGCATTGTGATTGGCATAACACAATACTGCTCAGACCTGCTGAGGCTCCTATGGGGCGTGGCTAGACCGTAGCCACATCTTTTTGCTTCAGCTACTGTCTGTCTGGCATTTATTTTCTGAGCACATGGATTTCCTCTTCTTCCACAGCCCAGAAACTTATAATTGACTGTGAGTGTGAATATACATAATTTTATTGCGTGGTGTAGCTCTGTGATGTCCCTTGCGACTTATTCCGAGTACATTCCCCACCTCTAAGCTGTTGACTCATGGGTTTTAGCTTCTCCATGACAATTGTTTCCTGCTTGCATCCATAAATATCTGATGAATTCTCTACAGATTTGATGCAGAACAAGTAATCAAAGTTATCTTTGATACTGACAGACCTTACACTAATTTATTATGTTAAATAAAACCTTATCAGAGTCTGACAGAGCCAACGGTGTTACACTTCAAAAAACCTGATAGAAAGAGTCGTTTACTGATGTCTCAGATGTTTCCTGCCAGCCGATGTTGGCTTGGTGTCTCGTTAACATCGCTAACAGAAAATATGGTGTCAAAACTATTTAGGCACTCTCACATTTCTAAATTAGAGCTTCACAATTTAATAATTAATCAACTTCATAAGGTCTCACTAAATCTTTCATCCTCACCTTGAATCTCTGAGATGTGAGTCAATGTGGTCGTTAAATAATACAACAATTCTCCCCACGAGCTGACCCCTCATTTTTAAATTCCAGTGTTACTTACGACCCAGACAGAGAACTGAAGCGGATGTGATATTTAATAAATGAGCAACAGGACAGTTCTTTCTCCCGAAGTCTGCAGGTCATGTTAGATAGATGTGTCTGGAGTTATATTTTATGATTGGGCTAATTAAAATGTCCGGTCCAGACATTTTTCATATCTGTGGCTGAAAACTTAACTACCCCCTTTGAGGCAAAGCAGGAGTGGGACAGCGTGGAAGGACGAGCTTCCTTTATTACAACATTCCTATCTCAGATTCCACCTGTGTCCGTTAAAAACATCGTTTATTGGTGTAAGAGGTGGTTTTTAATAGAAAAAGCAGCAGATATTTAGTATAATAAACACTACTGTCTGATAAATAGAAAGTTTAAACTCTGATATTCTGTTTTTTATTCTTTTTTTTTATTTACTTGCTTTCTAGATCAAACATTTATCAGAAAAGTCAAAATCTCTGAGTTTATGTGATATAAAATGAAAATGATCACATTCTCTCTTGTCCCAACAAGATCATATATGTGTCCGTTTTTGCTCATAGCTGCGTTGCTTTACTTTCCCCACTGTTGGGATTTGATATGAGATTCACTCGACAATTTTCAGTTTATTACTGCTGTGTCCAGGTAGTCCCTGATAAGATTAACCAATGTCTATGAATCATAGCTGCACGCCGTTCGAGGCTCTGGTCAGCGGCTCTACCTGTATATTTGGGATTATTGTTAGGCCGTACTGCGCTTTTATTTTCTAAACAACACGTTACAGAAACTGCCCCCAAACGCTGATTCAGGGCTGCTGCGATGGCTCTACCTCTGTTCTGATATTGGCTTTGGTTTAGACCGTGTGTGTGTGTGTGTGTGTGTGCTGATTCCTCATATGTGAAGAAGGTCGTGATGTGCCTGTGGGGGGGAAAAAACACACTCCTTGGCCCCATACCCAATTTCCACTGAAAGATTGAGGAGACCATAGCGTGCCCAGGGCGAGGAGCAGAGCTCTTTTTCTTGTCTTGTCTTTTAATCACATCGAGCTTTTAATTCTTTCATGAACTCGTCTCAGACCGTTTTTAACCTTTTATGAAGACCAGGTGGAAAACAGAGGTGTGATTGCTACTTCGATCTCAAGAATCTCATCAGGAAGACGTCATTTGTTTAATATGATAAAAAGATCATATCATGATTTCTTTTTACATTGATTTGTTTTGCCCCAACAACACTCTCCAGCTCCTCCTTGGTCTTCTAAGGCGTTCCAGGGTCAGGGAGCATATACAATCCCTCCAGCAAGTTCTGGGTCTTCCTCCGGATCTCCTCTCAGTGGGACATGCCTGGAAAATCTCCAGAAGGAGACGACCAGAAGGCATCCTTGTCAGACTCCTGAATTACCTCGGTTTGTGATGCAGCAGCTCCACTATGAGCCAAAAAGGAGTTTGCCCTGTAACCGTTGGGTTGCCAGTTTGAACCCATTCTCCATCTATGACAGTCATGTTGTGTCTTTGAGCAAGACACTTCACCCTTCTTCACCCTAATGGGCTCAACACACGGGAGGCGACATCGCCTCTCCATTCATTTTCACTGATACAAGCGCAACAAAGCGATAATCGTGGGTCTCCCTCCTGCTAAGCGACATGCGAAAAACGTGAATGTGAAATTTCGCGCTCGTGCATGTGTCACGCACAGGCGAACCAGCGACGCAATCCCAGAAAGTTGAAAAATGTTAACTTTTCATCGCTGTCGCTCAGACAAGGACCAATCAGCGGAGGTTTCAATAGGTGCGTTTCCTTTATCGGAACTTCCGGGTAAATCTGTGAGCGTGAAATTGACCAGCAGATCCGAAGCCACGGTCCTCTTAAGCTGTCTTGTCTCCATATATATTTGGCCCTATAAGGAATTTGATGAAACGTCAGCACATCGCGACCGCTGCACAGTGAGTTACGTCATCGATCAGCGCAAAACACGCGAAATGCAGTAAAAGATCGACACAATGGAGGAAGCAGCAATAGTCAGTACGTTTATGTTTGCTATGTTGTTATATGCAGCGACGGCTTCCAGCGCTCGTCTCTCTAACAATTCGTGTTTTCCTAAATAACGGTGCCCGCCACATATATTCATTTCCTATTTCCTCCTGAGTTCACATCATTTCCGACTGAGTTACAACCAATCTGCAGCGTTCCCGCCCAGCGTCTTCACCGGGTCTTTTATCGGGCCGTTCCGAGTACCTACCCCTGATCAGGTACTCAGAAGGTTCCGGAAAACGGCCGTTCGGCTGACCCGGTCAAGTGGAGACAAGCGCACGTCGGGAACTTCTGATAAATTTACCCCAAAGTTCCGATAAAGGAAACGCACCTTGACTGACCAATGAGCGGACAGGATGCTTCTCAGTACATTTCTGGGTAAATATGAAGGAAAAGTTAATATATAGTAGGTTTATATAGTAAAGTCAGAAGTACAACTTCACTTAACTCTAGCAAAACCTTGTTAAACTTCATATCTACCGATTTTTCAACTCTGAACTGCTTTAATAACCCAAAATTCCCTCCAATCTGACGACTAATCAAAACAACAGAAGACTCGCTATTCGCCCTGGAACAGAGGCGTCGCTGGCTTTTGCCGCTGCCGCATGTTGCCTCCCGTGTGTCGGGTTATGAAAGCGATAACGATGAGTTTCGCTGATCGCGGTCGTTTGTCACCTCCCGTGTGTCGAGCCCATAGCCATACCGTCCCATGTTCCTGGCACTATAACTGGCGAGGTATGAATCGTTTGTACGGACCGCTTTTACAATGGAAAAAGACGAAGTAGACCCACACCATACCACAAGGAATTAGTGACCAGTGAGATATTGGTTTCCAGTTTTCCCATAGATAGTACTATGACCTCTCAACTTTGGCAGACCATCAACACCTTCCAATCCCTCACAGTCTAACACCATCATGTCACCAACCCCTAATTTTGTCATTATACCTCTGGTTACTGTGGTCGGCTTTGACTAAAGGATTTTAATACAATCACTCATGCTCCTGTAGACACACACAGACAAGAAGCTGATGAATTATGCATTTGTATGGAAACATTCTAATCAATATTAAAAGTCATGCTTCAACATTGACTAGACTAGTGGTACACACGCCATGAAGGAGACATCCCGCTGCAGTAAGTGGTGTATACCTGCTATTGGAGGTTACATGTGTTGCAAGCAAACGTAAGCTGAGAGGAAAGAATCCCATAGGGGGAATCTGCTCGTGCGGTCCTTCATTGTTCATTTTCTCACACACAGGTGATGTTTTTTCATTCCTGGCCTGTACTGCAACAATGGACTGATGGATGGACATCAGATCTGTGTGCCTGTGTTTACATCATGCTCTCCTCGTCTCCGGTGACGCGCTGCACACCAAATCCTGACAAATGAAAATGTTGCTCATATAATCTGCGAGGACCATTGCTGTCAGGATCCAGATAAACCGACTGAAATCGATAAACTTCTCCCCCAACTCTTGCTTCATGTTTTCTAACCTTTACCCTGAAAAGGTCGCAGGCAGCCTTGTGTATTTCCTTCATCTTCCTCCTCCTAAACGTTTAGCGGGAGCTGACTCAAGTCAGCCGTGACGGCCTGGGAACACCTCACCATCTCCACCAGCCATCTTCCTCCAGTGTGATTAGCTGTGAGATCTCAGAAGATGGATGGTTCAAACGCCCTTGACTGGTTGGCAATAAGCGCCGCCGTAGCCTCCTTCCATCCTGCATTTTAAATCACTGTTGTCTGTTTGATGGCAGGCAATTACTTGAGATTGTTTCTCCTTTGTTGTACAAGCCGGTTGGCATAGTGCCCCCTTTTTTTCTTCCTCTCCTTGGAAGCCAGTGTCCTGTTTTTCTACTTGACAGTTGCACAAAGCTTGATCTGACTTTGCAAGCACAGAAAGATTTTTGAGTGAATACACTCATGAGTATTGGCAGTTGCTTGAAATGTTTTTGTTTTTCGTTTTTTTTCCGCCATGTGTAATCTTCAGCCAATCTGAGAGAGTAATTATTGTTTATACTGATGATAGGGTGTCCTAAACCAAACTGCCCATCAAAATATATTACTTTTTTTTAATTGTGAAGCTGTCATGAGCAATCTCTACCTTCAGAATCTATTAAAATGATTTTTTAATTCTAGTTTTGATTTTTAGCTGCTTTTCTGTCGTCTCATTTGCTGTTTTCCACACAGCAAATTTAAGTGTTAATTTTAGGGTGTTGGTCTAATTTAACACTAAAAAGAGTTATAGTTGATATGTAAGGGTTAGGGTTAGGTTGAGAGTCAAACCCGAGTGTTAAAAAGGAGTGTTTCCTCATCAACTCTGTAGGAGTCATTTTTGACAAAATAACTCCTGAAAAGCTAACTCTGAACTCCCACAGCGGCTATAACACCTGCAGAGTTAATTCGCAGACTCCACCCCTTTATTCTTAAAGTTGGACTGGTAACAACCGATTGGCTGCAGGAGCTGCAGCGGGCGAGGTGCAATGTGGATAGTAATGTTTTTAGTTAGTTTGTTCTATTTTGGGGTGTTTATGCATGTTTATTTTGGGGAGTTATGTTCTTAGTTATTACTACTACAATTTAACGATAGTGTTAAGAGTTACTAGCCTTGTGAACTAGACCAAATTCTTTCTTTGCAAAGTTTGGTCTAGGCACGCTTCATTGGAACCCTCGCAGCCTGTGGCTGTCCAATCACAGCTCGCTATAGTTTTGATTGGGCCAATCACAGCGCTCTATTATGTGGGCCAATCACAGAGCGGTAGTAGCCGATGACGTCAGAGCTGCGGCCGCGAACCCAAGCAACATGGCGGCGGCGCAGGAACCACGTTCGTTTGAAACGGCTTTGTCATCAACATTGGATTATTTAGACTCCAACGTGCGTAAGTCTGTCTGATATACTTAGCGGCTTCTTATTTTTATCAAACAAAGTAGTGCAATGTCCCAGTACACCTGATATTCACATGTTTTTCATACAAAAACTACAGAAATCATTGATGTTAGACGCCATTGCTGCCTCCCTCTTTTCCGTCGCTGTGATTACGTCACGTTGTTCGTTACTTTGATTGGTCCTAGCGCTATCCAATAGCGTGCAGAAATTTTGAAAGACAACCGTAGATCCCGCCTCACGACTGAGAGCCGTCAATGGGTCGTGGCCAGACTATATATACACATATATAGGATGGCTTGCCAGGCTAGAGAGTTACTATATTGAAGCAACATTCCGCAACTTTTACACCTTAAAATTATGCTTTTTTGTAAAGTTTTTGCGTCAAACTATTATCTATTATATTCATTTTCATACCTGTGATAGTGTTGGGGGGTCCCACGTCTGTTTACCGCACTATACAGTTTTTGAGCTTCGGGTAGCCGCCAGAAGTACTGACTGGGTGTCGTTTTACGGCCATATATGGCAAGGCCAAATGGGTTAAAAAAAGCGTGCGTTCTAAACGCGCGTTATGTCCGCCAAAGTGTGCGTCCTGAACGCGCGTTTTGATGCCAAGGGGGGAAAAAACTTACGTGTTCTAAAAGTGAGCATTATGTCCACCAAAACGCGCATCTTGAACGCACGTTTTGGCAGACATAATGCGAGTTTAGAACGCGCATTTTTTTTATCCCTTTGGCTTGCCATAATTGTATAACGTAGACTCGCTGTAGCAGCGGCAGATTCACCAAAGACAGCTAGAAATCCCTTATCAGAGGAATATAGGAAAAGAAAAGGAGAACGTGATAGAGCAAGAGCAAAGACCAGAGTTATTATTGGGCCGTCTTTTCCTCGCTGGAGAGCTCTTTTAGTAAGAACAGCATGAACTACGGACTCTGACCTAGCCATGCTGCTAATGGATAGGTAAGTAATAAATGATTTCACCAGGGTTATTCAATGTGTGGAGGTGGAAAAGTTTGTTTTCGTTGTTTTGCCTGACATTAGGAATGTAAACATGCCTCTTATGCCCCAGAGAGAGATTTAATGTTACGACAGTGATGTTACGCAGCAAGCCTCTAGAGGGTGACAACAGACCATATAACTGCAAAGTTGCGGAATGCTGCTTTAAGGGTTACTATATTAACTCTAACACTGTTGTTATATTGTCAACTCCAGGAGAGTTGGTTTATGACACTAAATCGGAGTTAAAGTACCAACTCTCCAAAAAGAGTTAAATGAACTCTTTCTGGTGTGGACTCATATAGACACTTTAAAAGTGTTGAAATCAACTCTGACGGTGTTAATTTGAGCATACTGAATTTGCTGTGCAGCCTTGATAAGATCCTTCTTTTTGGAATAAAATTACAAAATCAATTTAGAATCCAAGCAAAACAATTATGAGCCTAACTGGGAGCTTGTTCCTTTTGAAACGTATGAATCTGAACTACAGTGAAGCGGCGGTTTTGGATCGCCTGTCCTGAGCGGCGCCGAACAGGAGCGAGACGGTGTGTAGGAGGGATGAGTGACAGCTGAATAAGAAGTCTGAATAGCCAGAGGAGAATGACCTTGGCATTCATATCAGAAAATGTGGGAAATAATCAGCAGCGGTGTGCCCCTGATGACTGTGCTGCAAACAATGAGCTTCACTTATGAAGGGAGTGTATTAAAGGCTTCAGTTTCATCTTTTTCCTCTTCTTTTCTTCTCTTTTTTGGGGGTTTTGCGTCGCTATCAACCAGAACGAGCTACGTTTGGCCAAACAAATGGCTTCTTCTTCACCACTTAACAGCATCCCACACAAAATATTTATTTATAGCAGAGGATTTATCATAAGTCTTAACTGTCAGATCTTTTAAAATTCAAATTCTAGTTCCATCCATTTGTTTTAAGATCTCGGTTGGCATCTGTAGCTGTTGAGGTTTGCAGTTTCTGTAATTTTAGATTACTTAGTAAATGTTGACATTTATTGAATATGTTTGAAAAGCGTGATTTAATAATTAAATATTATGATGACTAGGGATGTGTATTGGTAAAATTCTGGCGATACGATACGTATCACGATACAGGGGAGACGATACGATATATAACTGTGATACACGCTTTTATTACTTCCCGTCTGGACTATGCAAACTCACTACTCATTGGTGCTCCTGTTTCAGCGCTGAAACGGCTGCAGACTGTGCAAAATGCAGCAGCTAGGTTCCTTACCAACACAAATAGACGCTGTCACATTACCCCGGTTTTAGCACGTCTACACTGGCTGCCTGTGACTTTCAGGATTCGTTTTAAGATTTTATTATTTGCTTACAAGGCATTAAATGGCCTAGCACCACCTTACCTGTCACAGCTCCTTACTCCCTACGTGCCGGCGCGTTCCCTGAGATCAGCTGACCGCTTACTACTCTGCATTCCAAAAATGAAGTATAAGACAAGAGGAGAGCGGGCTTTTGTGTATGCCGCTCCTCACTTTTGGAATGCTCTCCCTCTCACCGTACGAGAGTCCTCAACGGTCTCAGTCTTTAAGTCTAGACTGAAGACTCACTTTTATGACTTGGCCTTTGGATAAAGGACCTCTTTTACATTTGGTTTTATTGTTTTGAGATGTAGTTTTTATTGTCAGGACTGTTCCTGTTTTTGGAGCGCTAGTTTTTTATATTTTTTACTGCTTTTACTAGTCCTATGGTTGATTTGACAATTTTTTATTGAATTACTGTGTGTGTCTGGTTTCTGCCTTTTATTGCTTATTTGGATATCATGCTATTGCAATTGTTTATTTTAACTTGTTTTTCAACTGTAAGGCGCTTTGTTCAGCTCTCATGCTGTGTTTTAATGCGCCAAACAAATAAACTGGTATGGTATGGTATGGTATATCACGATATATTGCGATACATTCAGCCAGACGATATTAGCGATTTTTTTAGACTGAATTTATTGTAGGAAAATTCAATAAACAGTCCAAACTGATACGTAACATGTTTAACATGAGGTATCTGAACCATAGAGGGATTTACATTTCAATGGTGGAAACAAAACCCATTGCTCTTTAAATAAAAAATAAATGGAGTAATTAACATCTGCATTATCAGAAGTCATTTCAAAATAAACAAAAAAGGCAGTCTCTGTAGAATCAAACAAAAATATTTCAATTAAATATGAAGCCTTTTGTTTAAAACATATGAAAAAATATGTAAACAATATCACTTTCAGTAGTTTCTGATTCTAATCACAAATAAAAAAAGTGCTCTCTGCACCACAAAACGCAACACTTTTTAATAAAATGTTGCGATTTGTATCAGAGTGAAGGCGGCAACACTGCTGCCAACTAGCGGTCGGCGTTTGAATTGCACCAAAAGAAAAGAGAATACACAAATGTTTGTGTGTAAATTCTTCCAATAATTTGATACACAGCTTTTGAATATCGATATAATATCACAGGAATATCGCAAATATCACGATATATTGCCAAATCGATATTTTCTTACATCCCTAATGACGACATTGTTGCAGTTCCATTCTAATGTCTAAAATAGTTTTTTACTCATAATTTTTCGATATTCTTGATGACATTTTTATTAAGTACACATTTTCATTTTAACTTAAAACAATTGAATTGTGGATGTATGTTAATATAATATTGTCCAACTATGTGATATATTGGCTTGCCATACTTCCGTCATCTTTGTAATTTTATAAATTAGGGGTATTTTTTTTCATGCACACCTGTTAAAAAGCATAATGCTAATATCCATGCTTTTGCATGTAGTGTCTTAACAGCTTGTTATGGCTTGTGTTGTTAGTGGCTGAAGCCCAAAAGCATTTTTCTGTCATTTTGCCAGAAACGTTCCCACTTTTTTTTTGTTTTTGGCGTTGTGGCAGCAAACACCACTGTGCACATGTGCAGTAAGACTGTGGGACAGGCCAAATGGGGAATGGGGAGGAGGGAAGTGCATTTGCTTTGCGTTTGAAAGAACAAATAGAACAATTGAAAGAAATAATACATTTTTACATTTTATTTGGCATTTTATGAGATCCCAGGCATGTGTTTATCCCCAATATTTGCCTAATGATAAATCCACCTCTGTCAAAAAGTAATATTTACATGTAAATTGTGTTCGTGCTCAGTTTGGAAGGTAAAATTCAATAATAACAACTTTCAGTCATTTGATGAGAACCAAAGGCGAGGTCCAGCAGCATCCTCACAACAACCACTTGCCTTTAGGCTTTCTGCCTTATTGGTATTTACTTGTCTTGTAGCAACAGTGATTTTTTTTTATCTTTTTTGTTTGCTATTCAAAAAACTGTCATGCAGAATGTCAACAGCGTGGAATAGAGACATCAGGAAGCTCCGCGGCGTTAGCAGTCACCCCAACAGTCTGTGTGACATTCAGCAGTTTGAAATGGCATTTATGACATTCAGTGAGTGAGAGTAATATATTCACCTGGGCTGGTTCATCTAGCTCTCACCAGAACAGACAGCTGCTATAAAGCCCATGTGCACCCAGTATTCTCACACTGTCAACAGCTTTCTGTAGCCGGGCTGCCTGATTTTATCACCCCGGAACGGAGTGAAAAGCCAGCGATACATGATACTTTCTTTCAGGGCTGCAGCCATATGAGGTGTACTTTGTTTTGTGTGTGTGTTACATGTTAATGTGCAGAGATCTTTCCTTTCCATTGCACCGCTGCACAGCGGAGTGGCTTTAAGATGTGACAGATTACGTCCTCTGTGTCATATAGCATTTAATTCCAGTGATGGACACAGAGGCGGGACTACGTTCAAGCTGTCACAAAGCGCATCCCTTTAAAAATTTTCCTTTTTGTTCCTTACGCTCTATTAGATAACAAAATGACAGTGGCTGCCTTTCCTGGAGCACTCGGATGAAAGCCTGATGCTGGAATTTTTATTTATCGTGGCTGCTGAGTGAAAGGGATGCCGCCCAACTACCTCCTACACCTGTGGGAGAGGAGATGGGCTGCTCACCTTCAGCCCCGCATGATGATTGTTTTTCTGCAGCTCGAGCACAGAACATGCACTTCAATAGTTACACCACCTGCATATGTACGGATGCACATTTGTTTATCACGGACTTTTGAGCTGATTCCCTGCTGGAGTCCGTCTGAACCCACTCGTGGAAGTAATCCATCAGGCTGAATGTTTCGTTGCCTTCGGAATTTGTCAAAGTTACAACTTTACTCATTCTGCCCTTCATTTATGACTCCCTCTAAGCTCTGGCTTCGGACTTTTATCCACTCATTGATTTTGCTCTGCTTCACTTTATTATTCTATTAGTCTAAAATCTGAGAGCCGACTTCTTTGCAGGTTTTCTTCAGCCACTTGTGCATGCTTAAAGCTGCAACTTCTCGCTCGCTTGCTTGCTTGAAGCCAGGTGCTACACATTGCTGACTTTCTTTACTTAATTACCTCATTTTTATTTCTTGACTGCATCCTTCTGCTGATGCTGACAACCCTCCAAACACCACCGTCTCCTCCACCGTCAGCAGTAATGGGTTAGTTTATGCTGAATGTTGTGCTGTGTTCAATGACCCCTCTAATGTGTGACATTTCAGTCGTCTGTTAAACACAAACTTTTTACATAACATCCAGCATGCATTTCTCCATTTAGTCCTTCCCCCCAACAACAACATAGCTGCTAAAACTGTGGTTTTAAATGGCCAATGCTGGGCGTCCTTGACTGCACAGGAACAATGAGGCTTTTTCTAAACGCTCCTCACTGTCAGTGGAATTATCACACAACAGCAGCACAGCTTTGGCATGAGGCAAACATTTTATTACTGTGATAAATGGCAGACCTCACTCAGTAGACAATTCTCTGCAGGATGTGTTGAACTGAAATAAAGATGAACCAGATGCTCCATGAATGATCAGGCATCAGTGCAACCTTAATGGAAAATGATACGATAATGTGCAGAAAGAACCTGTTGGATTCTTAAAGGTCTAGCATTCCTTGGGTATTGCCTTTAGTCTTTCATTCAAGGGTTTTTCTTGAGAAATTATCTTACGTTAAATGGAGTTACATTAAAGTGGTCCTTCACTGAAGAACCATTTTATAATTATTATTTCTGATTATAATCAGTCACTCTGAGTTTTTCATGCAGGCTGAACATGAAAATAGTCTCCTCCACCTATCTCCTGCATTAGCTTCTGATAGAAAATAGACGGTGAAACTCTAGGATTAGAAAAGTCGGACAGATCTACGTCACACTGTCACTTAACATTCATGGACTCACCCATCTTGACTCACGACGAGGAAGGCTGTTGTTGGTTTAGCGTCCAGGAAACAGCAGAGAACGTCTGGGCTAGTAGAAGCTAACCGTTAGCATTAGCAACTCCACCACACAGCAGAACTCCTCCAGGCTTGAGTTATTTGTGGAGATAAAACATCAACGTTGCAGAGCAAACAGAGTCAGTGGTAGAGTCGTGTTGCTGTTAGCCAATCAGAGGAGAGATGTCCACATATCAGGAAATAAGACTCAAAATTCTGCCGTGTTCAGCTCAACTCTGATCTGGCTCAATTCCTGAAACAGGTGTGCTAGAGCATTTTTCCCCCAGAATACGACTTACAAGGCATTCATTCCTACTAGAGACCACTGCACATGTATTAATAATAGGAAAAACGTACCACTTTTATACCTCATGCATTTGCAAGATTAGGTTCCAAAACCTGTGGATAAATAGGAAGATTTGCTGTGTAGCAGAGGTGCTAGAAATATGCTTATTTTTAGAGTTCAAACCCTAAATACGGCTCAGCCAAAATGCATTTATTTTATTTAAAAGCCTTAAAGCTGCTATAGCAAATCAGGAAAACAAATTAGCTTTAAACATTTTTTTCATGCCTCTTAACAACATTCTAACATGGTATAGCTATAAATATACTGTGAAGATTTAAAAAAAAAAACAATGAAAAAAATGAATATAGTGTTAAAAACTCCAGCCTGTCAGGATCTGCTCAGCCAATAACACGGCTCGGACCGAAAGCAACTATTGGACCATCTGGACGTCGTTTTCGCTAAACCGCCACACTTCCACACTTCCCACTCATTGAGTCACGAGTCATCTACCAAACCGGTGACACATTTGCTAGAAGAACCCTAACTTTTCCTCAAAACTGGATTTGAAATATAAACACTTTTGCAGGGATTCTGCAGCTCTGTGAAAACCTTGATGGGAAATAATGCTGTTTCATGAATCACACAAAACACAGCACGTGAATGCATGAGGTATGTAGTAGGGCTGGGCGATATGGCCAAAAATCAATATCACGATATATTGAGGAGTTCGCCTCGATAACGATAAATAGATGATAGCTACATGTATGCGCAAAAACAAAAGTTGTCCACTAGATGGGGCTGTCACGTGTATTACGTTGAGACACGTTGTCACGTGACTCGAGGTGGTACAGCTTCTTAAAGGTACATGAACGTCGCCAACCTACACACCTCTTTTCATTTTTTTATTACCGAATTTATTGACATGGGAAAAGTTATATTGGTTAGAGTCAGAAATTTCGATAACAATAAATTTTCGATTTATCGCCCAGCCCTAGTATGTAGTCATTTTGTTCAGATTTATGCTTTTGTAATGCCACAAGGTCTGTTAGCACCAGGAGTAGAAATGGTCAAGAAAACATACAATTTTAGCTCCATATTGGTAAGCCTTATACTCATTTTGGTGATTTTTTTGATTATCTGTGGCAGCCATCTTGAATTAGGTTAATTTCAACGGTTGCACTTCCATCCATTGAACACCATCTTAATGCTTCATAAAAACCCGTCCCCTGTGAGGTATATTCTAATTAAAAGAGTTGAGTTCAACAGTTTTTAGCCCTTTTTATAAGACACACCATGCCGGCAAATCAGCGTAATATTACCGCAACAGTCAACTTATGAACGCGCCATGGCGGCATGACGTTGCAGGAATTTTGCGGCAATTGTGCCGCCGTGCATGGTAGTAATATTGCAGCAACACCGGACTTGTGAATGCATATTATGCCTTGGTGCAACAGAGGGAGGTGTCATGATCACGTGATGAATTAATGCCGAGCTCCGTCCGGCAACTACATTGAAAATGAAAGTAAACACGGGCATAAGTTTCACTTTTGTAAACAGAACCAGCTGAGATGATAAACTGGAGCGATGCAGAGCTCCAGGAGCTTCTCTCTGTTAGAGCTGGAGGACAGACACCTTTAGGAGAAGCTTGTGAAAAAACTTAACGAGTGCGGCTTCGATCACAATAAAAAGCAAGTTATGTCCAAGATACACGGAAGTCCATGACAGCGTAGAGACCGCCCCCATACCCCCTTTATGCCGCCATTGTGTAATCTTTTGTAAAAAGGACACGATTGCGCCACATTACCGCCACGGCCTGACCACTTATAAACGACCAAACGATCCCTGATGCCGCATCGGCGTTACGGCAAATTGGCGGGATTGTTTTATAAAAGAGGCTGATGACAAACCTTTAAAGGAAGCTCTTTAGTGATCAGTTTGGAGTTTGTATCAGTCTCAGCTACTGCCACACCAGAGTTTTGCTCATTATCTGTAAAACTGACAAAGCCATTTTTATGTTTACCAGTGTTGATTAGCTGTTTCAGCCAAGTTGACTCCTGAAGTTAATCAGTTGTTGTGTAGATTTACATCCAATTATTACTTTGGTGGAGTTGTAGCCGTGGATGATAAAGTAGTGAAAATACAGACAATTGCTGCACATAAATAGAACTAAAGCTCCTCTGCACCCTCCAGCCGTGTTGTGTTATATTATTTTAAAATGCAAAAGGAGGACAGAATAAGAACACAAGAGACAAAGTAAGGGAAGGAGATGGATCTCTGGAGCTTGCTGACAGAAGATATACAGCCCTATAAGATTTCTAATGAGAGATAATACTCTGCTCTCCATTGCCAACAACAACTGCTGCTGCTGCTGCTGGAGGAGAGTCCCTGCTGTGCCTGAAGGACGTCACTGCACCCTGCCTCATCCACCTTTTCTCACACACACTAACCCCCCGAACACCCTCCAATTAGTGAACTCCCATGTTTAATCAACACAGCAATGGCTGCTGAAAGCCAAATAGGCTCGAAATAATGTACAACCGACATCTTTTAACCACCGCCTGTGCCTGTTTCCATCAGTCTGAGGGCTTCTCAAGCCAGTTACTACAGCAAGTATGAATAAGCTAAAGGAAAACCAAATGAACTCAATTTGATTCACAGCTCAGGAAATAGCAGCCTATTGTATTTACAAGCCAAGCGTGGATGCGTGCACTCTCCTCAGCCTCTCCATCGCCATTCTCCACCGGAGGATTGAAAATGCGTGTAGCATAGTGTCCGCAGAGGTTTCTCAACACCGCCGTGCATTTTACCGCTTGTAAAGCAATCATTTCCATCTCACGCCACCCCCCACCCCTTACACTCTCTGCATCTGGGACTGCTGAGTCAGCTCACCTTCGTATGGAGAGCGGCTCCCTCAACCAAGACGTTATTGATTCGCCTCCGTTTGTAAGAGGGGGGAAATGTTCCCAAACCTCTCAGGCCAATTTTGCTGCGCTGCACAGTCAGGAGGACCGCTGGGCATTGGCTGTGTGTGTGTGTGTGTGTGTGTGTGTGTGTGTGTGTGTGTGTGTGTGTGTGTGTGTGTGTGTGTGTGTGTGAGATAGAAGCCATAAGTCTGGAAAATACAGGCAATCACGTGCATTTTGGAAAACTTTTGCAGAAAAAGGAAAAAAGCATCATAATTATATACATAAATCTGAGCTGCATCCTTATAACAACTGTAGGATCAGAAGAATAATACTATTCAATGTCCCCCAGCTCTCAACTTTGACTTGGGCTCTATGGATTGCAGAGAGATCAGTAAAGGTAACACTGTTTACCAAATTTCTTGAAACATAACAAAGATCCAGAAACACACGCTAACAGCAAGGTTCCATATCATGCTATTTTAAACCTTTGAGAGCAAAGGTAGGCACAATATATGATAAAATATTACCGTTGGCAATATTGAGATGTCATTTATCTCAAATACGAATTATTTTCGTCAGCCTGAATTTATACCCGGAAATAAAACACTTCGTTTCAGCAAAGCTCCGCCTACGCCCGCTACGACAAAATGCGCCTACAACAGCGTCTTAGGCGTCTTGCTATTGTATTGGCTTTGGTGTTCCAGTGGAATAACCGTCTGCCTTTCACCTCATTTTGCCATCTGCTGATACCGGTTCGACTCCCGGTGGTGTCGGCAGTAATATATTTAGCCAGCTGAAGCAGATTTCATTTATTTATATTAAAAGCAACATTCCTGAACTTTGCGGACATATGCTCTCTGTCGCCCTCTCAAGGCTTGCGTAACGTCACTGTCGTAAATTCAAATTTTAAAATCAAACTTTTTAAAATCAAACATTCCTAATGTCAGGCAAAACAACGAAAACAAACTTTTCCACCTCCACACATTGAATAAATAGTTTTATCAGGACTGTATAACAACTTTATGCCCGACCAAACACAAAAGAGCTCTCCAGCGAGGAAAAGACGGCCCAATAAAAAACGGTTTGGGGGTATTTCTTATGAGGAAATTACAATATCACAAAAATCCCCCTAATGAAAAACTTTTTAATATAGTTGTAAATTATTTTCCGTAACTTTCTTTCTTTATTTATGACGACCCCACTGTTGTGTTCTGCCTGTGTGTTTGTTATGTTATCTCTTTTCTCCCTGCCTGTCCACTCTGGTGCGGTCTAACACGCCACAAACATAATAAAGGCTGTGCAACAGGAGGAATATCCCACATCCCTGTTGCTGTAGAGTGAAACTGCTCTGGCATGTTATGGCACTCATTCTGTCCGCTTCTACTGCCAGGACAGGACAGGTTAAAAAAAAAAATTCAGATATTTGACAGAGCTTAAAAATTCAAACCAAGTTCCTACCAAAAGGGATGTGATTTATGCATTTTAAAAGACAACATGCTTGTGTTGGCTGACCCGACTTGTCTATTCTCAAACTCAGGTGCAGGTATAATTTAATCTCTAACGCTGTTTTAGGCTAGCTGCCTCCATAGCTTCAGGTGTGTACGGTCTTCAGTCCCAGGATGTCTCCTTCCTGTCAGAATCAAAAGTTCCTACAGAGTCAGTAAAAAGGCATTCAAAGTGACGTGAAAAATGAAGGATAAGGTCTCATTGATCAGTTTTAATTGGCCTCTGAACGACTCGGAGGCAGAAACGTCTGGATGTGGATGTTTGACTTGACAGATTTGGTTAAAAATGCTCATTATGTGTGTGTTTGTGTGTTTTTAGCTTTTTCCGTCTCGATCTGCACCGCTGTCTGCTTGGGGCACTTAAAAAAAGCTTTTTCTAGGTGTTGACTGTAGTTGATGGATGTAGTTCTTACCTTTGCTGCTTCACGTTCAAAAATACATTCAGTCAGAGTTAATTATTTAATAAAACTCCACACCTTGATCGTGTGCAGGTGAGTAGGCGGTACCTTCAGAGAAATCCTAATGGTCTGGCTTTTAAATGATCACACACCCCAACTCCACCTCTGAGACATATTTTATTGAACTCTCCTGGAAACCAGAGCTCATGTGTTGAATCCTACATTTTTATTTCTCTTTCTCCACGTGTGCCATACAGAGCCCCCTTTCTTGGATTCATTTCTCTCTTCCTCTCACACACACATAATTCAAATAGACCACATTTAACCTGCACACACTTTCGCTTCAGCGTGGGCTCGGGCCAGTGAGCTACATCATTGCTTCATTTGGATCAAACTTCAGAGCCCAGGAGTCATTCATCTACATACCGGCTGTGTGTCTAACCTTCAGGCATCCCGCTTTTTGCCACTAGGAGAAATCAATGCCAGGGTGCGAAACAAAGAGAATCCCCCACTCTCTTAATTCACCAAGGTAGAGATTTGAATAATTTATTTGTTATTCCTCTGCTGTAGACGATTCGATGTGCAGGCTTTGTAGCATGCTCTGTTCTTTCTTTACTGTTTGTATTGAAATATTTTGTGTTTATTTCTTTCTACGTGAGACCTGTAGCGGGTAAATGACCTTGACAACGTTCCTGAAAGGATTGCAAATCTCTACATCCTGAAAACATGAAACATGATTTTCTGTCTCTTAGACAGAAATGCACATGTGCAGGTGGAAGCTCTCACTTCCTGTTCCTGCATTCGTTTGTAAGTATTTCCAGCCCTCATATTGAACCGGACCATGCACACTTTTCTAACAAGTCTCTGGTGCCACCTGACTTTGCTTTATCGTGCCCACTTCACGTCATCCTTCATCTGTCTCAGAAGAGGCGTAGCGGTGCTCGCTGCAAGAGGAGCGCACGTATAAAAATGTCAAGGAGATTTAGACAGCTGCAAAATTCATGAGGTAGGAGTTATGTGTAATCAGCATGTCTGCGAGTTTTAAGCCTGGAGTGTCCGTTCTCTAAAAATAATAATGATATTTTTATGTTTTGTTCTGTCTCTATGTGCCTGCTGGTATTAGTTCAGACCAGTGGCTGTTTGTGCATCTGCAAATCCTTTCATGTGGTCTTTGATGCACACTCACACATATAAGTACATATACTCTCAGCTGGTGCCTTGCTATCTTGTCTTCCCACCTCCTGTGACTCTGTCTAGCTGCTTGATTGACAGCTCTTGGTTTGTCTGGGTATCCGTGGTTACAGCCCAGAGGCCTGCGCTGGGGGAGCCAGACCTGTCAGCAATCTCTGAATCCTGAAACCAGAGATGGATGGCTGAAAGCTCCCTCCGTCTTGTTTCTCTCCTTTTTCTTTATCTTAGATGCTTTTTCCTAAAAGAGGCGTATTCCTGAAGTCTTAATATGATTTACAATACTACTAATAATGTTTAATGTCTGTCTGGTGAGAGAAACTTAGAGATATACTGTTATTTATTTTTGAAGCTGGTTTTTATTGAGTATTTATCTCAGTGAGTGAACCCAAGAAATCTGCTTTATTTTTACCTCAAATTTATTTTTTTATTGTTTATTCCTTGTTTTACTATTTAAAATGTTCTGTAAAACTAAAGAACATCTTGTTATATATGGTGAATTCATAACATTACAGCAATTTAATAGAAACAATACTCAAAATACAAACAAAAAACAGCATTTTCTTGGTTCTTATGAATATAAAAAATGTATAATATAAACAATAATGAAAATTAAGCACTTGAGACATAAATCTAAATTTTACAATATGTTTTATATGTATTTGTATAGAATTATATATTAAAGCAACAGCAGTTCATGCAAACAGTAAATTTAATATTTTCACACCTTTCCACATTTTAATTTTGAGTTATTATTTTGTCATTTTTTTTTTTAACCAAACAACTTCCTTGTTGAATGAACTTCCAGGAGATCTTTCAGCTGGGAAAGTTCAATTCTATAGAATGGTGAAAATTTGCTATCTGAGGCCTTGTCCACACATAGCCGGGTTTTTTTAAAAGCAAATATCCATCCTCCCAAAAAATTGCGTCCACACCACCTTGTTTTTAGAAAAAGTTCCATCCACACATAACCGCATAAGTGCATTGTTAAGCACATTCATGCATGCCAGACCTGTAGGTGGCAGTAGTTCCCCCAAATCCTAGCCATTTCGTCTTCCTGCTCAACATGAAACATGGCGCCTAGCTCGCTTGTGTGGACCGATAAGGAGGTAGAATTGCTCTTAAATGTAGTTTTGGAGTATAAAGTCAACAAGCGTTAAAAAGCACTTTGACGATTGATAACGCGAGCACAGCTCTGAGGGCGTCCATGTTGTAGCGTAAACACAGGTCGCACATGGGCCGCAAATCTTAACTTTGGCTGGAGTTTTCAAAAAGATTTGTTTTCGTTGCGTAAATCTGCGTTTTCGTGTGGATGACAGGCCGAATCGTGGAAAAATATCTTCGTTTTGGGAGATACCCGGCTACGTGTGGACAGGGCCTGAGTAGCTGTTGGCTTAAAGCAGTGTTTCTCAAATATTCTCTGTGAAGCCCCCTCGAGGATACATAGAAAACCCCCCCCCCCCCCCCCTCGTGGGAACATTCTTGGATGTTTAACCCCCCCAATTGAGAACCACTGACTTAAAAGGATATTAGGCAGTTTTGGCTTGCTTTTAGCACCCCCTAGTGTTCTTTAGTGAAAGCGAAAGTGAAACTTATCTCCTCGCTGTGCGTTGGTCTTTTTAACACCTTAATCTAACTGCTGAAATGTCTCCTCAGCCTTCACTAGTGTCTACAGGAGCGGTTCATCACTAAATCAAACAAATCAGCTGTGTTCATGATCTAAAACATGCAGGAAACATGCTGGAAGCAGACTGCAGCACCAGGCGTGTCAGCGCCTTTTTTTTCTAAGTCCAACAGACCGGGCCGGCACTCTGAAGTTGCAAATGCGGTATTCTGGTCATTTTAGCACATAATGGCTCAGGAAAATGATTTAAACATATGATAAATTTCCATAGTATGGCTTTAACTCCCACTAAGATTTCCCTAAACAAGATCTCACTGACCACTGTTTAAATCCTGGTAGAAAACTGACTCCTCAGATAAGCTCCACATAGAGAGAAATAAAGAATTCAAGTCAGCACTTAGTCAGAACACCTGCTTTTGGTAATCTTAATTCATGAGCTAACAAGCAGGATCAGCCTTCCCAAAGGGTTGGAGCTGCTACAACAGATCAGGAGTCTGTTGGCTCCGGAGCGCCTCTGCTGCAGCATCTGCTTTGACAGAGACATGAATGACAGCTCTGATGCCAACATCGCCAGTCGTTCCGATTCATGAAGCCAGGAGAAAAAGAGGAAAGGTGATGAAGGAAGATGGGGTGGTGTTGTTTGGACTGCCTCGGGCTCAAGCTGTTACAGGCAGTAGCAGGGCTGCTGGAGTATGTGTGAGCTCTCAACCAGCTAATGAGAATATTTAACATTTGCTGAGTCCACAGTGTGTTGAAAGTCATTCATCACCCCACTGATTCGGCTCTCGCTAGTTGAGCATGTTGATTATGCAAGATGCCTTTAGGCCCGAGGATGAGTCGGGGAAGGTGCGTTTAGTGCAAAGAAACACTTTGGGATAATTGAAGGAACTTGGATTTAAAAGCCACATAAATCTGGAATTACATGGTGCCTTTAATTCTAATCACCAAAACCCTTTGTGACCAGTTTCTCTATTTAATTACTGGTCATTTATTGACCAGCGACTTTAGGAGAGATGCATTTCCAGTTACCAAACTCTCATTTAAAACATTTATGTATTTATTACACTTGCAAATGGTTTGAGAAAGAACCTTGCCAAGGAAAAGCAGCTTTATTTTCACCCTAATGCTGATAGATAGGAAAGATTTTTCAAGTTCAGATGTTTTTGGTTGAATTAAAAAAAGAAACGGATGATCTAGAAGTAAACCAGACTCTGAAATGTGAAGAGCTGGTGGAGGTGAAGAAACTGCCAGTTAACCTTCTTTCCAAGTAAGTGTTAAGCAAGCAGCCATGCTGCTAATAAAAATTGATGACCATTGTTATTTCAGGTTAAAGTTAGCATGATGCAGTAATATTATTACAACAGTGTGATAATAAACTAGGACTCAACGTCAGGACATAATCAGATATATATATATATATATATATATATATATATATATATATATATATATATATATATATATATATATATATATATATATATGTATATATATATATTTGCTCTTTGAGGGTGGCGGCGTGTCCACTGGGGCACATTGGTAACAGCACTAATTGACAGCTCTGACCACTTGGTTTACATTAAACTCAGCACACAAGGCAACTTACACTCACCGGTGGAATATTCTGCTGATCCGGCACCACATGTAAGCGCACTGGGACTACAAAAGCTCATGAGGGCAGAGAATTTGTTCTGCGGGGATCAGCAGTATCAGTGGTTATGTGTTTATCCCAGTTATCTTTGTGGATCCTTTTGTAAAACTGAGGAGAAAAATGGACTCAAATGGTGATCCTCAGCGTGGCTCCAGTTCTCTAAGAGCAGGGATACCTTTTGATGGAGGCAGAACAGTTGGCCTGTTCGACGTCGCAGCAAGGCAGACCATATTCATATACACCCGACTTTACATATATGTACAGTCGTGGCCAAACGTTTTGAGAATGACACAAATATGGGAAATTGGAAAAGTTGCTGCTTAAGTTTTTATAATAGCAATTTGCATATACTCCAGAATGTTATGAAGAGTGATCAGATGAACTGCATAGTCCTTCTTTGCCATGAAGGCCTAAATCAACAATTTATAGGATCATCAAGAACTTCAAAGCAAGAGGTTAAATTCTTAAGAAGGCTTCAGGGCGTCCAAGAAAGTCCAGCAAGCGCCAGGATCGTCTCCTAACGAGGATTCAGCTGCAGGATCGGAGTGCCACCAGTGCAGAGCTTGCTCAGGAATGGCAGCAGGCAGGTGTGAGCGCATCTGCACGCACAGTGAGGCAAAGACTTTTGGAAGATGGCCTGGTGTCAAGAAGGGCAGCAAAGAAGCCACTTCTCTCCTAAAAAAACATCAGGGACAGATTGATCTTCTGCAGAAAGTATGGCGAATGGACTGCTGAGGACTGGGGCAAAGTCATATTCTCCGATGAAGCCCCTTTCCGATTGTTTGGGCCATCTGGAAAAAGGCTTGTCCAGAAAAGAAAAGGTGAGCGCTACCATCAGTCCTGTGTCATGCCAACAGTAAAGCATCCTGAGACCATTCATGTGTGGGGTTGCTTCTCATCCAAGGGAGTGGGTTCACTCACAATGTTGCCCAAAAACACAGCCATGAATAAAGAATGGTACCAAAACACCCTCCGTCAGCAACTTCTTCCAACAATCCAACAACAGTTTGGTGAAGAACAATGCATTTTCCAGCATGATGGAGCACCGTGTCAAAAGGCTAAAGTGATAACTCAGTGGCTCGGGGACCAAAACGTTGAAATGTTGGGTCCATGGCCTGGAAACTCCCCAGATCTTAATCCCATTGAGAACTTGTGGTAAATCCTCAAGAGGCGGGTGGACAAACAAAAACCCACTAATTCTGACAAACTCCAAGAAGTGATGATGAAAGAATGGGTTGCTATCAGTCAGGATTTGGCCCAGAAGTTGATTGAGAGCATGTCCAGTCCAATTGCAGAGGTCCTGAAAAAGAAGGGCCAACTGACTCTTTGCATAAATGTCATGTAATTGTTGATAAAAGCCTTTGAAACAGATGAAGTGCTTGTAATTATATTTCAGTCCATCACAGAAACAACTGAAACAAAGATCTAAAAGCAGTTTAGCAGCAAACTTTGTGAAAACTAATATTTGTGTCATTCTCAAAACTTTTGGCCATGACTGTAGACATGTATGTGATTTTACATGGCTGTCACCTTTGCCAGCATGCTTTTATTCTGACATGCATTATGAATGACGAACACTTCCTCTGTTTTTGAGGCTTAAAATCACAGATATGACCCCCCCCCCCACACACACACACACACACACAGGTTCAGCATTCAACAACTGACCATTCTATTTATAAGCATAAACGCTCCAAAAACATTATTTGAAAACATATTATTTATTATTTGGACTCCCTTAGGAGTCTATGCACTTTCATGGTGGGTTTTATTTTTTGCTGTGCGATAAAAGTAATGCTATTTTCATAATTTAAGCCCTCATGATGAGTCATTTTCACATGAGTCAAATGTAAACACCACAAAACTGCTCAACTCTGCCCCTGCTGACTCAAATTGGTTCCTGCTGTCTCCTTAAAATGGAAACTCGAGTGTTGTTTTTTATAATCGAGCGACCGTAAAGTAAATCAGCCTTCCTTCATAATTGAAAATAGCGTAGACAAGTCAGTCAGATTTTCATGGTTTAACATTTATAACACCACTATGTAGGTACTTGATTGATAATTTGTTAAATACGTGAGTGAAAAGAAAAAAAATCAATCCGACTTTGGTCACTCTGAGGTCTTATGACTTGATAAAAGCTCTAAGGTAGATTTCTTGGTGACCTCCACATAACCACCCATTCCCATTCATAAAAAACTGTGTTTGTACAACAAAAAAAGGAAGTGACAGCTAAGGCAGGTGGTGTTTCCAAAAAGGTACGGAGCTCCAACATCCTATGTCTTTGTGATGTGTCAAACCAGTGACCGTGATTCGACCTTACGGAAACACAGACAAGCCGACGGGGTTATGGCAGGGTGAACGTGCATGTTTGTCCCTGTGTGTGTGTGTGTGTGTATGTGTGTGTGCACCCTGGTCTGCATGCAGGGACGATGAATTGGTGCTGTAACTGAGGAGCAGCCTGCACTCTACCTGACCCCGGTGGCAGCGAACACAACTCGAGCACTAAGGCTGAGAAAGCCCAACCCAGTCTAGCCAAGCACGACGCAGCTCAGCACGAGGACCCATGACTATTTAATGATCGTTTCCAGGGCACAGGCCTGGAAAAATGCCTCCTCCCACCACCGGTGTGTTTTCTCCATCCTCAGAGAGGAGAGAGCCCATCCCCTTGCGACTGCACATAGATGTTGGCTGACAGAGATGGCATAAGCATGTCAGCACTTATGCCGCGCTATGATATGTGATTGTTTCCCGCCGAACATTAGGGAAATGGAGGTCACTCAACACTTAGGTCCCTTCTAATGCTCCGTGTAGACTCGGAGTGTTTTCACTTTTCATCTGACATTGAATGGCGCTTGGAAACAAAGCCAACTCCCAGTGACCCTAAGCTTCATCCAGTTTTAATGGGATGTAACAGCAAAAGATCTATTTTTAAAAAGACATGCGCATTGCTAGCAGCATTTCTATTTATGAAGCAGCGATCATCAGAGCGTGCTGTCTGTTGTAATCACAGAAACCGAACAATGGGCAAAACCCTTCGTAATTACCTCCTTTTCGACTGCCAAGATGGCCATCATGAAATCAGCATTGTCATGGAAATCAGTGTGGTGGCATTTCCATTTTGTAATATTTAAAGAGCGGGCTTTCAATCCAGCTCTGGTATATTGAGTTTCCCTTCAAAAGGTATCCTTGTGGAGTATTTTAATAACAGTTCTGCTCTCATCAGCTGGTAAAATAATTGATGGATTAACATTTAATTTAGGTGATAAAACGAAAGTTTATGACGACAATCATAAATATTATATAAATATTAATAAAGCCTCAAACAAGTTTATGACTATGAGTGAAAATCAAGAATCTCATCTTCGAAGAGCAGTTTTTAGTTCAAGGCAAAGAATTCTGCAACAACACACAGTATCCATAAACTGTTCATTTATTAGAAATGATATTGGAAGATCATCTAACTTATTTAGTTTATTCATAGCAGACTTTCCTTCTGGAGTTATACTTCTTTAGAATTTGAGGGGATATAATGAACCCTGTTAACTTATTAATTAAAGAATTGTTTTCTGGCTACTGGTTTAGTTGTTACATAATGTACGACGTGTTTGAATCTATAGGCTGTTTTAATTTATTGCTAATAGAAAAGATTAGTAGAATGTCATTTATATTCACAAAGACTGCTTGATTTTTAGCTCTTAGATCCAGAAGAATGCAGCTTTTTATGTAATCAACATAAACATCCCCCTAAATGGCTTAAAGTCCTGGTTCTTGTTAGCCACTTGGTGACTTTTGTGACTACAGTCACATCATTACCACCTTGAATATCTTTGTCTTTACTGTCTCAGTTGATTTGTGGCATACCACAGGGATGATGCCTCGGCCCCTGTTTATTGTCAATGCTACGATGGACCATTTTACACAAAATGCTCTAGTTTGTGCCAAAATACTTTTATTTCCCAGCAGTATTGCATTTTTTTCTGACTATGAAAACAGAATTTAATAATAAGTTCTCTGTTTTAATCTCTGAGTTTCTCTGGATTATTGTGTTTTTTGGCTTGTTTATTCTGATCATAGTAGTCACGGGGATAATACTCAGATGGTTAAGAATGTCAGAGTAAAATTTGAGTCTAAGCTCAGGTTAAACAAGTTCATTTATTTTAGATCACAACAATCTCAAAAAACTTGTACAATTATAAGTTTTGAGTATGACACAAATATCACATAATTTGCCGTTTATGTGATAGTGTTTTGCATAAATTCCAAGAAGTTATGAAAAGTGATTAAATAAACCGCAATTAATTTTAAAGTTGTTCTTTGTCCTGAAAGTCCAACAAGCAGCAGAGACTCTTAATGTGGATCATTTATCTGACTCTTGGCACCACCTGCACAGAGCTTGCTCGGGGTTCGCAGCAGGCAGGTCTGAGTGCATCTGTGCACAAAGTGAGGGAAACCTTTGGAGGATAGAAGGAAGGGTAAGAAGGACAGCAGCCATTGACTCCTTGCATAAATTGAATGTAATTGTCAATAAAAGGCTTTTAAACTTGAAACGTTTGTAGTTATATACACCATAGAAACGTCTGACAGAAAGATCTAAAAGCATTGAAGGACAAGCTTTGTGAAAACCAACACTTGCATCATTCTGGCTACTTGTGTTGATTGCTGCACTGCTCACAAACCCAAGCGCTCTCTACAGTCCCGAGCTGCTTCAAGATGCTGCAAGGGTCATCATCAGAACCAAAACAAACAAAAACAGCCCCCCAGTTGCTATCCTTTTAACTATTCCCAGGTGGTTTGGTGAAAAATGAAAACACTGTTTAACAGTTTGAGCTACATTTAAATTATATCTGAAAACTTTGCACCGTATGAATGCTTTTTAATATATTTATCTCATTTTATATTCATGCTCTTGTGAAATCTGTTTTTTAATTTAAATCCTATCTTCTTGAACAGCATTTTGATTATATTCAGGGTTTTCCTTAACTCTTTGTTCAGGGTCGCTGGAAGCCGGTGCCTAAAAAGTTTATTTTTCTTCTCAGATTTTCTAGTTGTTTATTTAATTATGGTAAAGTTTTACAGTTTGGAATTTTTCCCTTTTAATTCCTACTCATATAATTTAATCTTCTATATTGTGTTCATCTTAATTTAATATAACATTTTTAGTGATTATAAAAGATGGAATACTATATAAATGTAAAGAAATAGTAAAAAAATAAAAAAAATTATGAAGACAACATGAGTACTTCTAACTTCATCATGACAGGTTTTTTTTCCACGAGCAAATAGCTTTTCGTATCCGTCTTGACAAAACTCTCTCAGAATCGTGGTTTTCCATTGATGAACAGATTAAACATCTAGGAATGTTTTCAACATTTCCTGCGGCTGTGTTGTGACTTTTCCTGGTTCTCCTTTTGAATATCCCTCAATAGGACCAATCAGTGCAAAACTGACAAGTCATTGTCTTTGCCTAAGCCACGGTAATTCATCAGCACTTGAGTTGGCTTTGGCTGATTGCGTATTTGACAGAGCAATCTTTGACATGTCATAGAAAATTTGGCTTTTATGGCAGGCAAAGCTTTGATGCCAAACACAAGGAAGAGTGTGAGTGAAAATGGAAAGTTCACAGCTCTGGGTCTGATTGCAGATTAAATATCCTGCATGTATCTGCGCCTGTGCACGGTTTGTGTACTTTGTAGTGTAAATGTGTGACTAGCCATGTTTGCACTTCATTTTTTTCCTCAATCCCTATTTCTTTTATCTCCTGAGACTCACATACTGTACATAAACCAAACCACTTTTCAGTAGACTTCCACTTTTTCATTTGCTGTCTCCGCGGCCGCAGTAGGTTGCTGTCCAGCATCGGAGCAGCCACCGTAACCGCTCTAATTAACACAAGAATCCCTTAGCACCTCAACCCACAAGGAAGAAAAATGGCAGCATTTTCTAGTATTTTCAGATTTTTTTTGCTTACGCGTGTAAACTCGAGAAAAATAATGAGGCGGTAAAGCAACGCTGAGATTTTATTTTAAATGCCAGCGTGTTCTGTGGATGCAACTCTGCAAGGAAAAATCAAGATTTTCTCAGAATAAAGCAGAGAAGTGGGCTATAACTTAAAAACATAAAAAGATGATTAGCATGTAGTTGCTTCAGTCAGTCCCAGCTCCCGTGATAATATGTCCATGTCATTTAGAGAAACAACAGTGAAAAGCAAGGTAGAAAAAAAAAGAAAAGGAAAAAAGAAAGTTCAACAGCCTGAGGGTATCCAAGCTGCGAGTGTAGCCCAACACCCACTGTGTATTTTTCCAATTAGGCTTCCTCTACCTCAGAATTATGTTCTTTGATTTAAGGAGAAAAAACACTCTTTGAACATCAGGGTTTCCTATCTGAGAAGACGACTTCAAATCAAATGTAACACCAGGATGCTCAAGCTTTAGACTCGTATGTCTCTCTTACTTACGCTCAAATGCACCTTTGATAGCATTTCACCGAGACCTCTGCTCTGTGGTGGTTCAAGTTCAGAATGCTCAACCTCATCACACGCTGCGGTCATTTCTGAAGTCTAAACATTCCAATAAAAGTTGGGCATATTAGCAGATATTACTTACTTACTCCCTGTGACAAATAATAGCTGAGAATATTGAGTTCTTTTAAAGACCCACTCCAATAATCTTTTTAGCTGTTTTAAATAGTTCTCAGTGGTCTTTAAACTATGATTATGCCGTTTTAGCCAAAATCACAAAACCTGTGCTGTTTTCTAGTACTTAGTTTCTGCATAGTGGCGGAAGCTCATTAAAAATTCACCTCTGGGTTGTGGGCGGAGCCATTGGCACGGAGACCCACCGCCCGCCCTCCCTCTCTGCCCCTCTTTTTCTGGCTGTTGAGAGCTTTCTGTTTATGCTAGCTCTCTGTGCTAGCATGCAGCACTGGCTGCTAGCATTACATCAGCTCCATACATAGCTGATGTAATGCTAGCAGCCATTGCTGCATGCTAGCTCTCTGTGCTAGCATGCAGCACTGGCTGCTAGCATTACATCAGCTCCATAAATAGCTGATGTAATGCTAGCAAACAGGCTGATGGTTGAAAAGGGTTTTGGTAAAGTATGAAAGCTAATTTCACTATCTCTCGTCTTAATATTACATCCCGCTACAGCACATAGGTGTTGATCCTCCATCTTCTCCTCTAGTCCTCAGAGCTTGAGGGGGCAGAGCAGAGTGGAGTTTGGGCTCCGCCCAGTGGGTTTGTGACATCACAAACCCAGTCAGTTTTAGGCTGCATTTTTTTTTCTGCTACTGATTCACAGAGATTTAAATGCAGAAATAATCAGAAATGCAATTTTGAGCTTAAATTTCTTTAGATATGTCCTGTAGCATAAGAAAAATGCATGTTAAAAACAGAAACAACACGATTTTCATTGGAGTGGGTCTTTAAATAGAACTCTGCTGCTTTGGCGTCATCTCGCTCAGAAATATAAGACAGTGAGAGGCTCAAGTGGCCTCCGAAGAGTTCTCTGTTTGTTCACTAATCGATACTTTCACATTCATATTTACTCCAGCTCTGGTTTTCTTTCCTTATTTCCTTCAGAACCCAGTGAGCGATTGTTTTTATTTACAATAATAGGGAAAAAGTGCCGCTATAAAGCTCCTCCATCATATCAGACGAGTTGAGCAGCCATGCAGTCCGCTCACGACCGGCGCTGCTGATTGAATTTCCTCATTATTGCATTATTGCCTGAAGATGGCTCTCGGCTATGCGACGTCCTGTGTAGATGTGCACTTTATTTGACTAGCTAGCCCCCTCCTCCAGCTCTGCTTCGACCACCCCCTCGCGGCTCCACCCTTCACCGGGTTTCTGCTTGTCTCAGCAGTTTGGATTTTAATATTTTAATAAACAGTTTCAGCTTTGACCACAATCTTCATTTGGTATATGTGTACTGTAAAAGAACAAACCGGTCACATGAAGGATTGATTTATCAGCTGTTAGACTCCAAAGAGATCTAATAAACAACGGCCTGTCAATAGCCATCGCCTCATTATTGCGTCTGCTTGGATTGCAGGGAGCAGGGGACTTATTTACTGCATAATAAACATAAGGTATCCATTACAGCTCGCTGACAAGTTAGCAAAGCTGATATGAGCATGTTCATTATCTTGACTGACAACTTTTGGTTCGCACAGTGCTGACTCAGACGCCAAGGAAAAGTGATTTTAAATTTAGCGACATGTTCTTCCAACACTTGAGTGTTTCAGACTGGTCCTGGACTCGTTCCTGGAATAATCACCGTTGTTAAATAATGATATTTAATCAGTTCATGTAAAAATATGGAGACGTTTGAGCGTAAGAAGCTCATCCATCATGTCAGCTAACATTTGGACCCAAAAAATAGTCTTTACTTATGATGATGCGAGCATGATGGAGCCACAATGCGATGGGGATGCTGAAGCAGCTCTAATATAGCATATGGCAAGTTTTACAAGTAATGGAAACTTTAGCTGGAATATTCAATTCTTTTCTGAGAAATCCTCACTTAACTTTTATAGTTTAAAACTTACTGATTATATATATTTACACTAACCAGTTATTTTATTAGGTTAAAGTTAAAGTCCCAAGTCATCATCACACACTGGTGAAATTACATCTCCGCATTTGACCCATCCCCATGGTGGGGAGCTGTGAGCTGCAGCTGTGGCCGCGCTCAGGAACTATTTGGTGGTTTAACCCCCCAATCCATTCCCTTAGTGCTGAGTGTCAAGCGAGGAGGCATTGGGTCCCATTTTTTCAAAGTCTTTGGTATGACCCGACCGGGATTCGAACCCCGATCTCCCAGGACACTCTACCACTAGGCCACCAGAGCTGGTACACCTTCCTTTACTGGGTTGGACCCTCTTTTGCCTTAAAAGCTGCATTAATTCATGTCATTGATTCACCAAGATGATATATAACCTCATGTTGACATGACATCATCAGCTCCATCCATGATTAGAACCTCAATGGTTCTGGTCTGGACTGAGATCTGGTGACTGTGGAGGTCGTTGGAGTCCAGCGAACTCATCATGTTAGAGATGATCTGAGCTTTGTGGCATGGTGCATGATCCTGCTGCAAGTAGCCATCAGAAGATGGGCCCATGTGGTCATAAAGAGATGGACATGGTCAGCAGCAATACTCAGGT
This sequence comes from Aphyosemion australe, assembly GCA_006937985.1. Lineage (NCBI taxonomy): Eukaryota > Metazoa > Chordata > Actinopteri > Cyprinodontiformes > Nothobranchiidae > Aphyosemion > Aphyosemion australe. The sequence goes on from SSNS01000060.1 coordinate 2,175,094, forward strand.
AGGCTGTGGTGTTTAAACCAGGCTCAGGTGGTACTGAGGCAGGATGGATCCATGCTTTCTTGACACCAAATTCTGAATGTTGTAGCTGAAATCCAGACTCATCAGACCAGGAAATGTGTTTCCGGTCTCTTCTGGTGCAGTTCTGGTGATCCTGTGTGAATTGTAGCTTCAGGTTTATGTTCTTAGCTGACAGGAGAGAAACCTGGTGTGGAGTCCATCTGCTTCAAGGTTCATCATGTTCTGGTTCAGAGATGCTGTTCTGCAGACCTTGGTAGGAACCAGCGGTTATTTGAGCTGCTGTTGTCTTCCTTTCAGCTAGAACCAGTCCGCCCGCTCTCCTCTGACCTCTGACACCAAGACATTTTCACCCACGCAATTGCTGCTCTCTGAATATTTTCTCCTTTTTGAATTATCCTCTGCGAACCCCAGAGATGGTTGGTGAAAATCCCAGTAGATCAGCAGTTTGGGAAACACTCAGACCAGCATGTGTGCTGCCAACAACCAGCTCATGTTCATGTTGCTGCTGTGTGATTGGCTGATTGTTTGTGTTCACAAACAATTAAACAAGAACTCCTACTAAAGTAGCCAGTGAGTGTGTGT
>SSNS01000060.1:2175943-2230943 GCA_006937985.1 Aphyosemion australe
TGCTATAGCGATCGTGAACTGAGATGTTGATGACATGGATAAAAGAAGAAGCAAAACAGTGATAATACACCGTCTCTAGGGGATACAGCTGATTTGGCCTTATAGAAAAAAATCAACTCATTGATTTAGTCACGGCTACCTTTACAGTAAAGCTAAGTAATTTTCTCTCGAGCTCAGACAAAACTTCCAGAGAAGACCCGCTGGTACGTTGCAGAGAGTAATCTTTGCTCACATCATCTGTGGAGAAAAGATGGGACAGCAGGAGCAGAGGTAGATGCAAATGAAGAGGGGCCAAGCCCTTTAATACATGGTAATTAGACTCCTCCGTGGCACCGCCGATGACCTTTACGGTTGTGACCACGAGTCGGATCTTGACAGAACGGAGCCCTCTGTGGAAATGGAGGTATTAAGTGAAGTCCAGTGAAGTTGATACCTCAAACCAGGCAGGAAATTATTCATCTCATCAGCCCCCACGCTCGCTCTACTCTTTCCCCGTTTATTTCTGTTGTCAAAACAAGCTTTGATAATTGCGTTTTGCTCTTGGGGAAAACGCTGCAAATTCAATCTCCCCCCGTGCTTTTGATGGCAGTTTGTTCGACGCATATATTAATAATTTTAACACACATTCCTGATTGTGCCAGTCCTCCCATTCAAATGCACATTAGTCATTTTGGAGATAAAACCAATTTGGAAGCTGCTGTTGCAGATGGATTTGTTGAGCAGACAAGTTTGTTTACTCCGATCATTTCCTCCCACTGTTCAAAGTGCTGAATCTATTATTCTTTTTTTGTGTTGTGCTTGAATATGATTGCTGTTGTCAGGATTTTGCTCACGTCTAAATCGCCTATCAAGAAAATGTTAAGTGAATGTCTCCTGACTCGGTGGAAACTGGTAGTCTTCGCATCCGGTCTCTGGAAACTTTTCTCAGTTTGATTTGTGTTTTTCTCCGTGGTAAACGACTGCAAGAAAGGAAAAATAAAATCAGGATATAGCAGGTGTAAATGAAGTTCACTATTATCCACTTTGGTCTCCTTCACACGAGATTAAAATCTAGCTGCGCTCTGACCTTGTAGGTGAATCATGATAGATTTAGAACACCTCCATCAGTTTGAGGCAAATTGCAATGCTTCACTCACCAAATCAGTTTTTCTCTGATGTTTTCTCTATCTCCATGATGCTCTCCTGCAGCCTCACCACGATCTAAATCACCCAAAGCGTTCCCATGGCGATCCTACCTCATATACCACTTATTGCACCACTTCCTCAAACCTCTACATTCTAGGAGGTCACACTACACTAGCACAATGCTACTGCCATGGGCATCGGGTCTTTTATTATCCTATCATATCATTGTTTTTTGTATAAGGATAAGTAAAGTATTTTCAAATACACTGTAACACATATAGCCTTTGCTAATTTGCAATACATATCCTCAAATGGGTCTGGAGCTACAAAAAAGAACTTGACCTTGTAAAGATCTGCTGAATTTTTCTGGGCCTCCACCATAACTTTCAGCCTTGATGTGGAGAAGGAAACACAATCAGCATTCCTTTACCTGAAAAAGACAACCTTTTTAAGGATAATCAGCCTCTAATACATCTGACAATTCAAGGACAAGACGTTCCAAGTGGCCCTGATGAGGAGAAGTCACAGAGGGAGGATATGTTGGGAAATTTGGGTCAGTTTGTTGTATTTTGCTGAAATGAGGTAGTTGTTGACTCTGTTTACTGGAGGGTTGCTGGTTCAATCCCACCACAGGTACCCCTAGGAGAGAGTTATCCTAATAGTAAAACAAAGGTCAAAAATAAATTTAGAAAAGGTCAAATGAAGGATGGAAGAGCGTTGAACATGTAAGGTGAGGAGGACAATTAAACAACAAATCTCACACTAAACAGAACATGATTTAGTCATGGAAAAGCTTAAAGTTCACTTAGAAACCGTTTTTTACTTGTTCTTTTAGAAATATGAGTGACTTTGACTTTCACAAGCAGGCTGAATGTGAAAATAGTCTTCTACCCCTATTTCCTGCATTAGCCGCCAATGGAAAATAGGCAAGGCAGCTTTATTTGTATAGCACAATTCATATACAAAGGCAATTCAATGTGCTTTCCATTAGCGAGAATAGCGTGAACATAGACACATTAATTTCAGATTTCAGATAGGATAATGAATGCATGAACGTTTTCAATTTTGTTAAAAGTTACTAGAGTTGGGGCACATTTGAGGTCATGAGGAAGCTGATTCCATCTGTGTGCAGCATAGTAGCTAAAAGCAGCTTCACCCTGTTTGGTTCTGACCCGGGGTTACCAGCTGACTGCTTCCTAAGGATCTCAGAGCCCTGCAGGGCGTATATACAGGAAGGAGATCCGACATGTATTTTGGCCCCAGCCATTGATTGATTTATAAACTAGTAGAAGCACTTTGAAATCAATTCTGTAGTTTACTGGTAACCAGTGCAGAGATTTAAGAACAGGAGTGGTGGACGGTTAAATGTTTGGATTAGAAAGCCACTCAATCCACGTCACATTGAAAATTAGCATTCATGGACTCACCCATCTTGACTCGTGATGGGGAAGGCTGTTGTTGGTTTGGCATCCAGGAAGCCACAGAGCACTAGTAGAAGCTAACCGTTAGCATTAGCAACGCAACAACATAGGAACGCTTCAGGCTGGTGTTATTTGTGGAGATAAAAGATCAACGTTGCAGAGGAAACTGAGGCAGTGGTAGAGTCGCATTGCTTTTAGCCAATCAGAAGCGAGATGTCCGATTATCAGGAAGTAAGACTCCAAATCCTGCCATCTTCTGCTCCCCTCTCCTCTGGCTAAATTCTACTACCTGAAACAGGAGCGCCAGAGCTTTTCATCCTACAGGGATCGACTCACAATACATTCTTTTATACTAAAGACCACTGTGTTGAAAAAACAAGTGAAGTTGGTCTTTAAAGTCATAGTCTGATTTTTCCTACTATTTCTCTGCTTAAACAGACCAGCTTTGCCTTTTAAAGTCATCGTGCTCAAAAGCTATATAGCAAACATTCACTTTACTTCACAATTGTGTAAGAGGTCAGAAAGAATGAGAGAAAAATAAAGAAAGCTGGAGTTTAGGAGAAGAACACAAAGTCTGACGTTTGGTACAATCGCCTGACTTAGTTTTACACATGGATGAAGGCTGAACAAATACCTATGGAGGACCACACAAAGGTGCATCAACACACAAAAGTGCACACTCCAGTGCATGCAGGCAGGGGTCCTCAGCTGTGGTGATTTATCATGGATTGTTGAACTGTGAATTCGACCAGATCAAAACTCCTTCAGTCACGAGGACACAGTAGCTGCTTTAGCTTCAGGTAAACACAAACACTAGATGATTTTCTTCTGCATCCTCCATATGCATAAATGCAATGCGTGCCACTGTTGTTTAAATATTGACAGCTGTAGGTGTTTATCTAATGGCGTTTGCATTCGTGCATGTACATATGTGCTTTTCTTGTGTGTGTTGTGATGGGAGGTCAGCCAGAGTGCAGTGAAAGAAGTGTGTCATCAGGTACTCTGGTCCCCCCGTGGTACTGTCAGCCAAGTGAAACACCAGCAGTACGGACAAATAAGTGATGCAGAAGCTTTCTGTCAGTCTCTCATTGACAAACTGCCCTGTGCACGCACGCACACAGCCACTTTGTCACAAGCAGCCACACTATCTCACAGCGTTTCGCACATGGCACACAGCGAGATGAACAAATTCACATCCTCACCAAAACTGAAGCCACCGTTCTGCTGGCTTTTGAAGAAGTCGTGCAGTCAAGCACAGAATTGTTTTGTCACATAAATTCACACCGTCTTAAGACCGTCTCTCACCGTCTCCACAATCAGACAGTAACACACACGTAGACAGAAATCACCAATATTACTGTTTTCTACAGAGCATAAAGAAGCTACATGTCCAGAGGGGACATGAGCTAATGCAAACACATGTTGTCAACAGATGAGCATAATCACTACTGCAAACACTCTGCTGATTGTTGCTAAGCTGCCTTTGTATTGCTAGAATTGTTTAGGAATTAGAGCTCCACCAAAAAATTAAAAAACGTCTTTTTCAGAGCTTCAGACTTAAATGAAATATACTTCTAATGCTTGTCAGGCAGTGAATCCAACGCCTCTACAGTAGGACGGTGTAGTTGCTGCTTGTTTTGGATCTTCTTTAGCATATTTAATGCAGCATAGGGTTAGGGTTCGACAGAGGTCTGTGAATATATCAGATACTTGTGGGGGTAGAGGGAGAGTGGAAAACTTATGTTTGAGCCAGAACATCAGCCACAAGCTGTAAGGACCAAGTGCATTTAGATTTTTTTTTTTTTCTTTTGGCGGCAACAAGGTTTAGAAAAACATTTAAGGGGTGTTTCTGTGGGGAAAACGTTCAGGCAGCCTAAAAAACATTCAGGCAGCCCGCCTAAATCAACAGTGTTGGGGAAACCCTGTAAATTGATTTTAAAAAAGACCATTTTATATATTTAAAGGAGACCTAGAATCTAAACCAACATTTTCTTTGTTGCTGTTGAATAAAGACAGCTTGGGTGGTCAAAAGTAGCATACCAAAAAGTTAAAACCGTGTGTGACCTACTTTTTAGAAAGTTGAAAAAGGCGAGAGAAAAACTCCTGTTCTGAGCAAGCCTTAATAACGCCACAATGAAACCACTCCTGCTACAGCTACATGTTCCAACCCACTTCAGGCCCAGCACTAAACGCTGGTTGCAGCAACGCTATGGCAGAGCCACGGTTAGCCGGGCCTCTGTTAGCACCAGCTAGCTGTTAGCTTCAGCTAGCAACAGCCTTGTTGAAAGAGAGAAAAACAAGCACTCACCACTCAGGTTCCAGGATAAACTGGTAAAATCCAGACTAGAAATGAATGCCTGATAGATCCACAGCTTGTGGTCCGGTCCGTTATTTTTCTTCCTTGTTCATCTGCAACCCTTCTACAAGCAGCCTGTCTTTGCCACACACTCATTCTTGAGTGGGAACTTTTTTCTTTTCAGAACTTTATTGAACAAACGAACATGTACAAAATCACAAAATGTATACAAAATTGAACACAGAACCATGTTAATTTTGACAAGAAATTTTAATTTAGTTTTAGTCTTAGTCACATTTTAGTCATCCAATTTGCTTTAATTTTAGTCTTATTTTAGTCGGCTAAAATATAAATAATTTTAGTCGACTAAAATATAAATAATTTTAGTCGACTAAAATGTAAATAATTTTAGTCGACTAAAATATAAACATTTTTCTAGACCGCCTGAGTGTTTTTTCCTCACTTAAACGCCGCTAGAACACCGAACGCTGATAACATCAGCCGCAGTAGCAACACGAGAACATTCGCCGGTCCGCACGTTCTTTTCGGCTCCACTCATCCTTCTCCTCTCCCCCTCCTGCTCGCCGCTACCTAGCTAGCTGCTAACACCGTAACACTTTTAAAACCAGGGGAAACCCCGGTTGTGTACTCACCCAGCAAATTGTTTTCAGATTGTCACATCTAACGCTTTTCCTCCCAGCCGTGGACATTTTCTCCTTTTAGACATAAAATGTTACAAACTATTACCAGCTTAGACGTCCGGTTAGCGGGTAGCGTGTTCAAACTGCAGCCACATCCGGATTCTGATTGGTTCTTTTCTTGTCAAGTCCCGCCTGTTCCATTTGATGATTGGTTCTTTTTTCCGTTGTCCCGTCTTTTCTATTATATAGAGGCTCAAAGATCAGTTTTAGCCTTTAAGCCTCAAAATGAAATCTAGTCATTTTTAGATCATTTTCATTATGCAAAAGTAATTGAACGAAACTTTTTTTTTATATGAAAGCTTAATGATCTAAATAGGACTATGGAGTAAACACAAATTTATTGATTTCACATCTGTGTATACAAAATCAGTATTGCAAAAGAGGACAGTAGTTCACAGATAAAAACTGAATATATAAAAAAACATATTTGCCACTGGAATCCCCACTTCCCTTAATGCCCCAAATCACTGGCACAACTGATTTAGCCTTCTCAATATTCAGCAATCCTGAAGTTTCATTCTTTCCTGATGTCATGCAGCCAAAGATGCATGTTTCCAAAGTAACAATAACAATAAAACCAGCCTGAAAATGTGACTTCACGGATCAACAGTAGACTCAGAAGTCATTACCAGTATCAAAAGCCAAACACAAACAACAAAAACTCAAGTATTCATCAGTTTCTGCTTGTTTGCTTTGCAGCTAATTATGTTTTTATGACTTTTTAAATTAAATTGGATCATTGCTGGAACAAAAGTCAATGTTTAGCGTTTCAAATATTGGTTTTACTCTTTGTTCTAACTTATAATAACTTCTTCTAGCCTCTATTTCCAGGCCTTTGATAAACAAAATTACGTGTTTATTGGAACACAATTAATAAAATAATGCGTAAATGTGTTACTAAAGTTATAGAAACAATTAAAGCTGCAAGTTGCCATTAATGACTCTAGCCTTACCTTACCTTCACTTTTCAGTCGATTTGCTTTTTAGATGGTAGGTGGCGCTATTAGGAAACATTTTTTTTAACACATGCAATGTGTTTTAGTCTGGATTTTTACCAAGCATGAGAAATTTGGGACAAGTTGGACATTGTTTCTGCTTTTTAAAGCCACTTCCTGTTTGGTGGTGAATGGTCACCTGTCAAGATCCAATCAGAAGTCCGTACGGCAGCACGTAGTGCAAACATGTCTACACATAAAGGGTTGGTGATTGATGCAGAGCTATGCAGCATCGTGCTACAAGTACAGCAAACACATTTCCAGCCGTGCAGGAATGCTGCCTCGACTCGGAGCGGCCGCTCCCAGCTGAGCGGGCTGACTGAGGGTTTTGGGCCACGGCTCTGACAGAAACAGACCCAGGGAGAGGAGAACATGCTGGAGACGTGCGTTCTAAGGGGGACATTGCAGTATTTATTTGTCTGCATGAAACCACGAGAGTAAAAAAGGAGGATAAACAAAGACTTGATTATCTTTCTGTTTGCTTTGCTGCTGTATGAGAGCGTAGCCATCCAGCTTCTATGACACGAGTGGTCATTAGGGTTTAGCTTGTGACTGAATCTGTAGTATGATATAAAGTAATGGTGTCCTGAGCTCCTTTCTGATGGGTGACTTAAAGAGGGATGAATTGATTTCCTGGTTTACGCCTCAGAGATGCTTCTGCGTGGCACCGAGAGCCGCCGTGGCATTACATGGGTTTAGCTTCTGTTTGTGAGGAGAGAGCAGCAGCTGAGAGACAATTTTAGGGAAATAAAAGGCCAAGAGGATGAGACTTTGCAAAAAAACGTAGAGTTTAGTTTCTCCCCAGCTCTTTAGAGTTTCCCTGGCGAGTTCTGTGGCAGCTTGTTTGCTGGCGGAGGAGCAGCAGCCGTTGGAGGTAGAGAGATTGTGATAAGCCCCTTCAGAGGCAGACAATAGATGGTATAATGCTGTTGGAATTAATGACTGGCGTCCCATCGTTTCTCATCTGATTAAGACCCAGTGACAATCTTCTTGCTACAGTCTCTAGTTGTCACCAGCTATGACTAATGAACTGTGATATCCTGCTTCTTTCTCTCTCCTCCTCCATGTCTCACTCTCTTCACGTCACGCTCTATCGATTATTGAAATACTCTCCGATCCCTCCCATTCTCAACTCACCCGAGCGGCCCTCCCTTTCTCCCCCCAGCTCCTTTCATTTGCCCGTCTGCCACGCTCGCTCCCCTCCTCGCGCTGTCCTTTATCTTGTACCATTCATTTGGCTAATTTGATATTTGGAGTTGATAGAGCTCTGAATAGAGGCCCGTGTTTTCACACACATTTGTCTCCATCTCCCGTTCCCTTCATTTTTCCTCTCCGTTCCTCCCCTCTCCCTTTCTCGTCCCGCTTCCTCTCTTTTTCAGAGTGGCGATAATGAAATCAGGCTCCAGCCCTTCATCTGTATTAGCAGCATTTGCGGGTCTAAGAGAGACTAACAGCCTGCTAATTCTCTGCCTCTGATTCGTTAAACTGACAGGCATTTGCATAATTTAGCCGCCCGCCTCCTCCTCCTCAAAGGTTGCCGGCAGACGCTTCTGACATTGAATAGAATTGAAAGTTGTCAACATAATGGCTTGTTTGATCAGATTTGAGTATTTGTTTAGAGATAAGGGTGGGAATTACAGAAATATGCCACCAAATTGCCATCGATGTCAAAGGAACTCCGTTGATCCTTGCTGCAGAAAGTTAAATGTTTTATTTTGTCTGGTGACAAGTTAACCTAATTCTTTTCATATTTTCCCCCCTCTCTTTGATTTGGCTCACCTTCAGGGCTTACCGTAGTCACACGAGCACACTTTCCCTCTAAAACGTGTTCTCGCGTTAGATGCTGACAGATACGAGCGGTGGCTTCTCTTTTTACCATTTTCTTTTGAGCTGCAGCATTTTTGGTGAATAATGCACACATGCACAGTCACATGCACCAGCCGCATGATTGTGCAAAAAAAGACAAGCCTCGCACTGACTCCCACACACACACGTTGCTGCTCTTTGCTTGGTTGTTTCTCTGACAGTGTGCATACAGGTGTTCCATTAACCTTGCAGGCTGACAGCATCTCTAGGTAGCTTCATTATGTGGCATGATTAGTTTTCAACACACCAAGCTCCTTTTTTTCTCTTTTGGCCCCACTGTCAGGGGGTACCCACTGTGTGTAGTCATGCTTTTCACCATAGATAAGTGGCTGTGTGGGGGACTGAGCAGATCTGTCCCCCCTTCCTCCCTCCTGGCTCCAGGAATTAATAAAGAGGTGCAGGACCAGGTGCCGTCTTCAGGAAAGACAGTAGTAGTGGAAGAATAGGGCGAGGAGGGGTCCGCATTGTGGTTTGGCATCTTAGTGTGCTCCCTTTATCTAAATGGTGATGCTTGGATTATCTAGGTGGTGTGCTGTGTCATGGTCGGTGAAATGCACCGGGAGGGGACAGGGGTTAGGAGGTGGGACTGTCAGGATTAGGCAGGACGGGTTCTCTAAATGCCTGCTGGTTGTAATGAAACTTTCATCAACCTGAATGGTCCTGAGGGGTTGCATGTGAGGTGGCAGTCAGCTCTGTCCTCAGACTAGGGTTTGTTTTTTTACCAACTAGGGTCCAGAGGTTGCCTAGCACCACCTCTTTCTCTTTCTGGTGGTGAAAGCTCTTGAACTGAAAAACCAGTGCTGCTATTAGCAGCAACTCTTTTCTGGGCAAGAGAAAAAAATCACTTTTTATCAGGATCTGGAGGCAGGCTCGAGAAAACAACCTATGAAAATGTTCTGAGCACCTTGTTTAAAATCTCTGAGTTAGTTTCACTCTTACTTTTCTCAAACTGAGGGCAAACTCTGCTGCTGCAGTGTGAATGTAAGTCAGATTAGAAGAGGGATAACAAGCTTAACGACCAAATTCACTGAGAAACCATTTTTATTTGTTATTTTTGAAATATGATCTGTCACTCTGAGTTTCACATTGCAGAATAAACATGAAAATAGACGTCTACCCCTATTTCCTGCATTAGCCACCATCACACTGTCACTTAACATTCATGGACTCACCCATCTTGACTCACAACGGGGAAGGCTGTTGTTGTTTTAGCATCCAGAGAACGTTTCGGCTATTAGAAGCTAACTGTTAGCATTAGCAACTCCACCACACAGCAGAACTCCTCCAGGCTTGTGTTATTTGTGGAGATAAAACATCAACATTCTAGCGCAAACAGAGTCAGTGGTTGCTGTTATCCAATCCCGAGGCAAGATGTCCAAATATCAGGAAATAATACTCCCAATCCTGTCATCTTTTGCTCCCCTCTGCTCTTGCTCACTTCTAGTGGTGCATTCAATTTGTCCTCGGAACTGGGAAATCCTGACTCCCAAATAGGAAAAATCAAGTAAAATGTCCCACAAAGTCGGACCTCCCAGTTGGAAACTTGGGAGTTTTTCAGAACTCTGACCTCAAGATCCAAGATGGCAGCTCTCCGTATCAACAACAGTAAGTTTTGGTTGAACACATATAAGAGTGCGTTTAAAATCAGTGTTACATGTAGCGCTTGCATCTCTAAGCTGAACAAACTAAAATTGTTGTTTATTAGTCGTCTGTGTTTGTTGAGAGCTACCAAAACAGCAATTTTCGAGGGCGCCGCCATATTGAATTCCGACTTCTCCGACTACGGTAACCAGAACGCTGTTAACTCGGGTGTGACGCCATTCCTAGTTCCGACTTCTGAGGTAAATCGAAAGCAGCATAGATCCTGAAACAAGAACTTTAGAGCTTTATTCCCACAGAAATCAACTCACAAGTCATTCATTTATCCTAGAGACCACTGCAAAAGTGTTGAAAAAACAAGTGAACTTGTTCTTTAAAGTTCAGTTTGAGTATAGGGGGGAAATAGTCATAACCTGAGTTTTTCTACTATTTCTCTGCAAAAATAGAGCAGCCTTGTGTTTATAAGTCTTTGTGCTCAACAGCTGCTGTAGCAAACGTTCACTTTACTTCACAATTATGGAAGAGGTCAGAAAGAATGAGAGAAAAATAAAGAAACCTGGAGTTTAGGAGAACACAAAGTCTGACGTTTGGTTTTACACATTTTTATACATGAAATGATTTTTTTACCTAAAGCTGACAACAAAGGCTTTGCAGGGTGTTGTTAGCAAACATATAACAGTAGCTTGATGACCAGAATCATCCTTATTCTGCAGTCAAGCCCGCAAGTCTGCAGCTTATTTCCTCTGCCATTCCATGCTCCTGCAGAATTATTCTCTACAGGGGGATGGGAATGGTGTTTAAATCAGCTACTTCACTAGAGGACTGCAAACTTAAAAAAATGCACAAATGTAACCAGACAAAATAAAATTTGAATTCATGTTTTTCCATTTTAAATATTTCACAACCAGCATCTTTTACAAGGCAATTAAAATGGTGCGTCCAACGGAAGCAGTCTGTCCCGATGTCCTATAGGGACCTCTGGAGAAAGCCTTCCGCTGTCCTCTGATGAAAAATGTCAGAAGGAATGTAGAAAAGCACTCCCCCTCTGGAGAGCGCTTTGGCATTTTTGTTTTAGTGACGTCCTCGCCGGCTCTGCTTTTACAATACCTGTAAATTATTGCTCTGCTCTGAAACCTCCCCTTGCCACTTTTTTTCCTTTTCTTTCTCTGTCTCATCCCTCTTCGTTTCCCTTACTTCCCTTCATTTAATGGCTCCCACACAAATCACACATCGGCCTGCCAGCAGCCTTAACATTAACGCAGCGGGTCAGCGGGTGTATCTTTCACGCATTAATATCTTTCGCCGTGCTGCGGCTGTCGTAGCGCTGGTCACAGTCCATCCATAGTCTATGAATACCTAGTGATGTTTATGTGTGTGTGTCTGTGTGTTGTACACAAACACACTCCATCTCCTCCATTTCTGGCTCATCTGCTTTTTTTTACTACTCCAAGAGCCTGGGGCTGACCCTTGCAGCATATCAAATTCTACTTTTCACAGCTTTTTTTTTTTTTTTTACCGACTCTGCTGAGTGCAGAGAATATTATCCGCATATTTATTCCTCTCTGGGCGCAAGTTTCTCCCTGAATTTTTGATTTCTACATTCAAAGCTGTGTTTGTTGCCACCCGAGGTCAAAAGGCCACGGGAAGCGTCCCTGTTTGCTTTGCATGCGTTCCATTAGCATCGATCCTCCGTTCTACGTGGAAAGTGCAGCTAATACCAGGCGAGAAGCTTGGCTTGTTTTATTTATGAACACGCGTCCAAGGAGACATCCATTACCTTCAGTGGTTACAAAGGCCCAGTGTAGGGATTGGTGCGAGGGGCGTTACACAGAATTCACTTCTTTTTGTTTTTTTTACGATGGTCCCATCTGATTGAAGTACATTTCTTTACAGAGGAGCTCTGGGGCATTGTGGTTACACACCACAGCTCATATTTCACCGTGGAGAATTCAAAAGCACGATTCAAACGGCATAACTGGCAGTGAAAGAGAGAAGCAGCTTGATAGACGAGGCTTATGATGAAGCTTTGATGGATCCTGTGCCGTCTTTGGTCATTGCTTTGGTGCCAATCAGATGAATCACCGTTTCTCATTTGAGGCTGCTAGAACACAAGCAGAGGAGCTAGCTTGGCAGTATGTCACGGGTTTCACGAGCAGAAACGTAACACGGATCATTAGGCCCACATGTCATTAAGATGTGCAGTGTGAAATTTGAGCAATCTAAAAATGGCTTTTAAAAAGAATCGGATAGAAGAACGGCAACAAACCTCGTCAGTGGTAATGTGCTGCTTTTTATGGTTGACTAATTAAGATTCAATTGAGTGTAGTGGTTTTTGCAGGAGTTCTGCAGCGTGTGATTTGGCCTGTTGGTAGAGTTGTCAAAGGAACATTAACAATGTGGGAACAAAGAGATGACAGCAGCTCTACTCTCTTATGTGTGTGAACGACGTGACAGCCCATCAGAAAGAGTTAGCTCCCAGCTTCGTACTTTCACAGTACAAACACAGCATGAAGCTCATCTGAAACCTGACCAATGGGTTTTATTTTAAAGTGTGTCATCATAGCTATAAATACGGAGTCAGGGTACATTTAAAAATGTTTGATGTAAAGCTTGTTGGAAGGAACTGTATGAGATGAAGCTTCTTCTATCACCATGAGGTTGGACCTTGAAGGTTTAGTTGGACTGAACTAAAAAAACGGTTGTTTCCAACTAAACCTTCAAGATGTTCACGCCCTGGACATCTGAGAATCTGCACCAACGTTCTACCTCAACACATTTCCTCTGCTATTTAAAGTATACAGACATTCATTAATGCACAGCTTCCTGTCGTCTGGTTGAGTTTCACATTTATCAATGAACGTGACACAACATTGAGCCACCCAGCCAGCACACATAGGTGGGCCCCATATGGAATCTATATGGGCAAGCCGTATGGGTCCCAACAGGGTTTGTCTGTGGTTTCCATGGTGGCCCCACAGGAGTTTGCTGGTGTTTGAGTCAAACCCACTGAAAACCCATGTAGGGCCTGTTAAAATCTATGTGGGCAAACCCCCATGGGGCCACCGTGGAAACCATGGACAAACCCTGTTGGGGGTCAGGCTGGGCAGTGTCTTTTATGTCCCAGTCTAGAGGGTTCTTCATGTAAATCTGGAATACTTTGGTGTATATAGAAGTTCCTGTATTACTCAGAGATGCCCAGGTGCAGTCCGTTGAAAACAAGCCCTAATCATTACCACTCCACCACCGTGCTTGGTAGTTGGTGCTTGTGCTGATCTGCTCTTTTTTGCTTTCACCAAACATGGCTGAATGTCTTCATTTAGGTCACATTTGTTCCAACGATAAAGCTCCAGAGATCTTGAGCTTTATTCAGATGAAACTTGGTGAATTGTTTCTTTATAGAGTAAAGGCCCTTTCGCTGGTGGCATATCCAACCCATTCATGTTCAGTATTTATCTGATTTTCTCAGTTGTAACCTTTAACCGGCCTGTAGAGTTTGAGATGTAACTCCAACATTTATTTTTGAATTTTTTGAGCATTGTATCTCCTGACTTTGGAATGAACTTGCTGGGATGGCCACTGGAAAATCCTCCATATGTGGATCATCTTTGTTTCAGTAACTTGATGCAATACATGCTGTTTTTGACCTGTGGCTCATTTAAACCCATGTCTGATGATTTTTGTTCCTGGTATTCTGAGTATAGACCAGAAGCTTCAGATGAGCAAATACTCTAATTAATATTACAAATTCCTTCTGTTGTAGAGGTAGTCACACCTCCTTTGATCAGGTAATCATGTGGATTTGATTATTACCACCTAGCCGTCGTCTTCCTTTATTTTAGCACATTCGGTTTCCAATCTCAAAGCCAACAGCACCCAGAGGTGCCACCTTCACAACAAAGGAAGGAATTTAAAACAATAAATCTTCAGCATTAATTAGTTTGAATGCTTGGTAAAGCATTCAAAGTATTGAGTTTCTCCTCCTCCATTTTTCAGATTCCGTACGTTTTTTGAACTGTATCTCCTCCTACAGTTTTTCAGCTATTTCAGCAAGTTTGGTATCAAACCGTTCAGCTCGTTCAGCTCTTTCCGGCTATATCTCTTGGTATTGATATCTTCAACCGTTTCCGATTTATTCAGCTTTTTCGGCGATTTTTCAGCCCATTGAAATGAATGGAAAATGCTTAAAATCGCTCAATTTTGCACAAAATCGTTCATCTTTTTGACCTCTTACTTGCCAGGGTTAACTTCAACCTAGAGACTTCATTCAACTTTTAACAAACTCAAAAGAAGTTCAACTATTTCAAATTTTTTCAGCTTCTTGATATCTTTTACAGTTTTTCTACAATCACAGGTTAAACTTGAGGTACGATTTGGGAAAGTTCAGCAACGTCTCCTCCTCCCCCCATTCAAAAGAATAGGGCCAAAAACAGACTTTGCTCGACTTCAGACCGTGTCCTGAGAGAACCGTAGAACCGAGGGAAATGAGACTTGCGCTGGATGAAAGCTGACGGATTTTCCTCCGTTTTGAGCTATAATTTATGGACGTACTCCAAAAATTGTGGTCGTAGCGTTAACTAGTTTGGAAAGGTTTTAAAATATTTCTCCTTCCAGCAGCTGAGCTGTGCTGTCCCAAATATGGTCATTCCTTTCCCACTGTGACTGACAGCTCCAGATCTCAATCCAGAGGGGAAATTCTGCTACGACCACATCTTTTGGGGTAGACGCGTAATTTTCTCAAAAACAGTAGGTTTTTTTGTCTGCTTCGATGGGATGGTCTGGATTTTGCTGTAGCTGCCACGGTTTTTGCGCTACAAGGCTCAGAAGGAGGAGTGATCCTGATTTTCTCCCATTGGCAGCCATTCAATTTTTTCTCAGCTCAGGTGCTTCGATCGCTGTTTTAGAGCTAAACTGTACTCGTCATATCTCCTACAATATTAAAGATAGGCACACAAAAATTCACACAGAGCACCATCAAAGCCTTCGGCCGCTGAAGGTTTTGGAATTTTTCGAATCGGTGTAATACTTTTCGAATGGTGAGGAGACGTTCGGAGCCTGCAATTTGACATTTGGAGCTGCAGAACAGGTGATCTCCTGATTCTGATGATTTTTTCTAAACAAAAATCTGCTACGACCACATTTTTTAGGGTACACTCATCAATTACTCAAAAACAGTAGTTTTACTCGTCTGCTTCGATGGGATGTCCTCGTTTTAGCTGTAGCTGTCACGGTTCTTGAGTTACAAGCGTCAGAAGGATGATTCAGCCACATTTTCCTCCCATATAAAACAGGCATTTTCTGCTCCGGTCTGTGTCAGACAGCAGAAATCATCTCATCATATCTCCTACAAATATTCTAGGTAGGCACACAAAAATTTCAATATAGCACCACCAAAGCCTTCTGATGTTCACGCTTTTGGAATTTTTCAAATCGGTGCAATACTTTTCGAATGGTGATGAGACGTTGGAGGCCTCTGAACGGACATCTAACAGCTGAAGCTGACTGTAAGTACATGCAGACAGGTCGTTAACACATGCAGACGGCTCGTTAAGCCTAATTATAAACAATTAAAGATCAAAGGATCAAAGGCTTTTCCTTATGAGTCAAGTTCACCTGTGTGTGTGAGTGTGTGTGTGTGTGTGTGTGTGTGTGTGTGTGTGTGTGTGCATGTGTGAGTGTGTGCATGTGTGTGTGAGCGTGTGTGTGAGTGTGTGTGTGTGTGCGTGTGTGTGTGTGTGTGAGTGTGTGTGTGTGTTTTCTGTCTATCTTTCTGTCTGTCTGGCAGTGTGTCTGTCTGTATATGTCTGACCCCAGAAGCCAGTAAAAAGGTGTGAAACCACAACTGTTCCATCCCTTCTCCCTGATTGGCTGAGAGTATTCACATTTCTGCTGCCTAAACAGACATACACACCCACACATATTATACATCATATCGATAGGCTTGCCCCAAGGAACCCAGTGCCCCCCCATCCTTGCTCTCTGATTGGCTGAGAGAGTTCAAGCTTCTTATTGGTTAACATAAGTACACACCCACACATATTATACATCAAATTGATCGGCTTGGTCTCAGGAACCCAATGCCCCCGACCCCCATTCCTGCTCTCTGATTGGCTGAGAGAGTTCAAGCTTCTTCTTGGTTAATAGAAATACGCACACACACATATTATACATCAAATCGATCGGCTTGGTCTCAGGAACTCAGTGCCCCCTCCATCCCTGCTCTCTGATTGGCTGAGAGAGTTCAAGCTTCTTCCAAGTTAACAGAAATACGCACCCAGACATGTTATACACCAAATCGATCAGCTTGAACTCAGGAAACCAGCCGTCCACTATGCCTGGTCTTTGAATGGCTGAGAAAGTTTTGAAACTTTAAAGTTCAATTTCTGCTCGTTCTAACAGTTTATTTGTTATCTCATTCTGCTAACTTTGACAATTGAACTCATTTTCAACTTCACATCAGTTCTAATCTATGTTCATCTATCAGTTTCAGCTGCTAAATTCACAGTTCAGCTAATTGTGAAAATTTAACTATTAAATTAATCCTACTCAAATACCAGCTGTTTAAACATTTCAGCTGTCAAGTTTTTTAAACTGTGTAGTGAGATTTCAGTTTTCTTCTGTTTAGATTTTTTTTCTCTTTTCTCAACTTACTTATTTGGCTTTATTACACTTGTTAGTGATTTTTTGCAACTAAATCTTTTCAGCTCATTTTTACAATTATGCTAAATTTTCGCAGCAGAAAACTGCTTATTTCAGTTCAGCTACTCAGCTATCAGTTTCAAAATTCAGCATATCCTGCTAATTTCACAATTAAACTAATTGTGAAAATGTAACTACTTATACTCAAATATGAGCTGTTTAAACATTTTAGCTACTCAGTTTTTTAAACTATGTTTAGAGATTTCAGTTTTCTGCTGTTTAGGATTTTTTTCTCTATTCTCTACTTACTTTTCGGGCTTTTTAAAAGTTTTTAACAATTTTTGCTCCTAAAACTTCAAATACATTCAGCACATTTTGACAATTAAGCTTAGTTTTAGCTTCAATTCAGCAGTTTCAGCTATCGTATTCAGCAATAAAGCATTCAAACGCATTTCTGCAAGAAATGCAATTTATCTAGTTATGATGTAGCTATTAAACTCTGTCTGTCTGTTTTCATTTAAAACTACAGTTTAATTTATTCAGCCAGCTATTAAGTTTCTCTCTAGGGAACTATCTTCCTCCTTACCTGTCACAACTCAAATGGTTTTGGCTTAGATGATTTTTTTTAAGACATCGTTTCAGCCACTGGGCTGTAACGGGCGTCTGCCGTAGGCTGCTCCTACCCTGCCTGGAGTGCTGAATCTTCCAACCCGTGTGCCACATGTGTATTAATTAACTGTGTAACAGCTCGTCCCAAACCAGCGACTTCCCAGCGTTCGGTTCAGTATGAGAAGTCCTTGGTTTTGTACGCTTTGTGATCCAAGTAATTATTGTCCCAGTTCTGACTTTTGTTACTTGGGTAATGATGTCTACATTCCAGTAATGGTTGTTCAGGGAGGCTATAAAGAGCATATTTTTAAGACTGCAAATGAGTAAAGCAGTTTAATCATTTTTAATCTTTCTAATCCCAGGAGGACCATGTGGTTTTGTTGTCTTGACTGTTTGGATTTTCAGACAGCGAACTCCGACGTGTTGTCAGAGTCAATGTGGGAAATACACAAACAGCGCTGCTAAAAAAAAATGTAAAAAAATGGACTTCATTTTAATTAGTTCTTCTTTCATCATCCAACACTAACACTGGTATGATGTTGATTACGCAACTGAGGCGTTTTTTTTATCATTTCTTCTAGAATCAAGCTTGCATCAGACGCCTCCAAAGAATGTTTTCTGTTCATTCATCAGCCGTATTTACCCAACAAATCATCAATAAGATATGCTCGGAGTTTGACTCGAACCAGACGGAGTCTTGTTAAAGTAACACTCCGCAACTTTTACACCTTAAAATGATGCTTTTTTGTAAAGTTTTGGCGTCATGCTATCATCTATTATGTTCATTTTCATACCTGTGATAGTGTTGGGGGTCCCACGTCTGTTTACTAGGGATGGAGAGATTCACCGATATGAACCGGTGGTTCGTTCATGACGTTAGCGATGCGACTGCACCGGTGGCTTCAGTGCACATCGGTTATAACTGACGGCTGTATCGCAATGTATCTTCCCGTGCGTGTCTCTCATCGGTTAAAACCATGGTTACATCGATTACTTCATAGTTTACCTGCTATGTCCTCGTTTTTTGAGGTGCATTGAACGCACCATCATTGTCCTTTAGCGGAGGCCAGGTGGTGCGCAGCCGCAGTTAGAAAAACCATCGTGGGACAATATTAACTGACGTACGTGCTTCCTGTCTTGTCAAAATAAAACTTTCTAAAGTCCGTGTGACCGGTTTCTGCAGCAGCGTATTCTTCTGAGCATTCTTGTTGATCTGCGCAACTAAAGCTTTGTGTGAGGTAATTTAATTCCTTATTATTGTAACATTTGTGCAGAACTAAACAACAGACAGAATGACATTTTGGTTCAGACAAGTCCAATAAACAGCTGAGATAAACTCACATCTCAGCTTGGAGTTTTCTCTTAAAGGAACAGTAACATTAGGCTGCAACAGCTTTTAGTATTGCCACATATGGATCATTACCATATTTAGAAGTGTTTTCAATTTTTTATTGTGTTTCATAATAATTCCTAATAATTATACGATGAACTCTAATAATTTTCTGATTCTGTTGGTTTATTTTTGTCTAAACCTAGTTTCAACCCCCTTATTTCAAGTATTGTAGCAATAAAAATAGATATAATATGTAAAATATCACTGAAGCGAATTGTCTTTTATTGTTGAATTTATTGATTAATCAAAAACAATAGAGGATCAAATACATCCTTCACACAGGAGAGGGAAAATCATTTTGATATTTAAAAATTAGATGTGGGCTGGAAAATATTTTTAATGTATCGAATCGAAAATCGTTTTCAAATAATTAAAGAATCGTCAGTAGGGATGAATCGTATCGAATCGCCAGAGGGTTTCACCGTATCGTTAATGTATCGTATCGCTGGTAGCGTATCGAAATACGTATCGAATCGGCCTCAGTGGTGGAGATTCACATCACTAGTGTTTACCACACTGTACAGTTTTTGAGCTCCGGGTCGCTACCAGAAGTACTGATTGGGTGTTGCTTTACGGCAGAGCCAAAGGGATAAAAAAAAAGCGAGCGTTCTAAAAGCGAGCATTATGTCCACCAAAATGCGCGTCTTGAACGCGCGTTTTGATGCCAAAGGGGCAGAAACTGGCGTGTTCTAAAAGCAAGCATTATGTCCGCCAAAATGCGCGTCTTGACGCCAAAAGGGGAATAAACATGCGTGTTCTAAAAGTGAGCATTATGTCTGCCAAAATGCGCGTCTTGAACGCGCGTTTTGACACCAAAGGGGGCAAAAACTCACGTGTTCTAAAAGCGAGCATTATGTCCACCAAAATGCACATCTTGAACGCGCGTTTTGACGCCAAAGGGGGCAAAACCTCGCGTGTTCTAAAAGCGAGCATTATGTCTGCCAAAATGCACATCTTGAATGCGCGTTTTGACGCCAAAGGGGGCAAAAACTCACGTGTTCTAAAAGCGAGCATTTTGTTTGCCCAAATGTGCGTCTTGAACGTGCATTTTGACGCCAAAGGGGGCAAAAACTCACGTGTTCTAAAAGCGAGCATTATGTCCACCAAAATGCACATCTTGAATGCGCGTTTTGACGCCAAAGGGGGCAAAAACTCACGTCTTTTAAAAGCGAGCATTATGACATAATGCTCACTTTTAGAACGAGTTTAGAACGCGCAATTTTTTTTATCCCTTTGGCTTGCCATAATTGTATAACGTAGACTCGGTGTTTAGCAGTGGCAGATTCACCAAAGAAAGCTAGAAATCCCGTATCAGAGGAATCTAGGAAAAGAAAAAGAGAACGTGATAGAGCAAGAGCAAAGACCAGAGTTATTATTGGGCCGTCTTTTTCTTGCTGGAGAGCTCTTTTAGAAAGAACAGCATGAACTACGGACTCTAACCTAGCCGTGCTGCTAATGGCTAGGTAAGTAATAAATGATTTCACCAGGGTTATTGTGTTTGGTCGGGCATAAAGTTGTTATACAGTCCTGATAAAACTATTTATTCAATGTGTGGAGGTGGAAAAGTTTGTTTTCGTTGTTTTGCCTGACATTAGGAATGTAAACATGCCTCTTATGCCCCAGAGAGAGATTTAATGTTACGACAGTGACGTTACGCAGCAAGCCTTGAGAGGGCGACAGAGACCATATATCCACAAAGTTCAGGAATGTGGCTTTAACGTCTTCTACTGGGCTCTGATGTCTACAGAAGACTCATTTGTAGACCAGGTTCAGTCTATTTGTAGGATACGCATTAGCGGGCTATTTGGAAGCCTTTTAGACGACCTTTCAACCAAAAAAACACCCAGTTGGTTTCTGTAACCCATCCAGTCGCAGGCTCGTCAGACAAGACGAGATGGCCCATTACTTATTTAGCAGCACTTTAAAGGCGACTCAAGTCAATTGAGAAGCCACTCTCTTTCACGATAACATTCGCCAAGCGGCCTCTAACAAAGTGGGCAAAGATGAGATTGAATCAAGTAAAAGGTGTGGGGGAGGGGGGGGGCATGCTGGGTAATGTGCCCTGTGGTCAAAACGTTAAGTGAAGGTCAACCTGCCAGGGCGTGGCGGTCAGAGCGGTGACAGCCACACTGATTTGTAAGGCCAAGATGGAAAAGTTGCTCTCCTTCAAATTGATGTAACCAGAAAAGGAGAGGGACAGTTTTCCCCCTGTAATGAAATTTTTTGGCTCTTTCTTATTATAGTGGATCCTTCTTTTAGGGACGGCAGGTTTTGATGCATTGAGAGTTCATGTGGAAGGACGTATGATAAGAGGCGGATACGGGCGAGAGAGGGCGAATTCTTCAGTCAGCTGAGGCTTGTGTGTGTGTGTGTGTGTGTGTGTGCGTGTGTGTGTGTGTGTGTGTGTGTGTGTGTGTGTGTGTGTGTGTGTGTGTGTGTGTGTGGAGAGAGAGAGAGAGTTCGGCATGGACACTTTTACCAAACCTAATCATGATCCCCCTCTTTTATCTGAGTGCTGACCAACTGCCCAGACCTATACATCACATCAGCACCACACACACACACACACACACACACACACACACACACACACACACACACACACACACACACACTGTCCATCTTGCTTTTCCCTTCTTCCAAGCTGTATATCACCGCGTATCACCCACTGACACTCTGGCAACATATTAAAAAGAGGGATAGTGGCTGCTCTGTTATTGCCAGGGAAGTGATTTACCATGGGGCCACATTCCCACCATATTGATTAAAGAATAAGTGTGTGTGTGTGTGTGTGTGTGTGTGTGTGTGTGTGTGTGTGTGTGTGTGTGTGTGTGTGTGTGTGTGTGTGTGTGTGTGTGTGTGTGTGTGTGTGTGTGTGTGTGTGTGTGTGTGTGTTTGTTTGTTTCACCTTTTCTCCCATCTCACTGGGCTTTCTCATTTTCCTTCTCTGTCGTTGGCTGCTCTTCCCCTTCTTTTCTTTCTCTCCTCCTTTTATCTCTCACTTCACTTCCCCTATCTCTGATCATGTCTAAAAACCTCTGTGTGTGTGTGTGTGTGTGTGTGTGTGTGTGTGTGTGTGTGTGTGTGTGTGTGTGTGTGTGTGTGTGTGTGTGTGTGTGTGTGTGTGTGTGTGTCCCTCTCATCTGTGTCGGCCCTGGACTCGTGGCTGATTGTGTGTGAGAGTGCAGCTGAGGCATGGGCGAGAAGGGACGCTATGGAGAGAGGGAGAGGGAAAGTAGAAGTGAAACAAGAGGGTGAGAAAGAAAAATGCACTGCGCTTGTATCTACAGTTGAAGTGACAGACGTCATTCATTCAAATAATCCTAAGCAAAGAATGCATGTTTATCACACATTTCATTTTCTTTAGCACTCTCGGTTTTTTCTTTCAGATTCTCAAGGAGAACAGGAGAATAAAGAAACACACACATCATGCAAAACTGTGAAAACCTTGTGTAATACGTATATTACAGAACATGTCAGTGGATTATTTAAAGTTTAACAAGACACCTGCTTTTGCAATACATTTTCATATAAAAGACCTATATGTTTTACACCAACTAGCTGTAATTGCACTTTAGCTGTATACTATTAATAACCACAGCGTTTGATTTTGAGTTGATGTTCTTAATTATAGGTTACTGTATATCTTAGTTTTAGTAGCTCCAGCAATAAAGCATCAATAATTTAGACAAATGCATTAGCTAACACAATTGCATTAATTTATTCAAAACTACATTGATATCTTTTCACTGAAACATGAAACATAACCAGCTACATAGTGAGTCCTTAAGGGGGCATGAAGGGAAAAAATGAAAGTAGCTTTCTCGTGCACACCTGATGGTGCTTATAGGGGAATCTGGGGGACAAAAAATTAATAAAAACCAGTTCCTCATGTGCGTCAGATACGTTCCTCTGTGCAAAAGCAACCAATTTTAAATATTTGTCTCCAGTGTCCCTTTAGGGGCTCTGGAGCTAAAATATTTTTACAATATTTTTAAAAAACTGAATTGTTGTCCATCATGTGTTTCTCTGCCTGTTCCTGGACGGGTTGTTGTTGTTGTTTGCATGCACTTCTGTCGGCTGTACGTTTGCACATGCATCGCTCTTTCCAGACTCTGCAGAACATGGCCCTTCATAGAGCCGGTGCACGATACCGCCCTGAGACGTAGAGTAAGTTTAGCCTCACTGAGCTGCTGCTGTTGCAGATTGTGATCTATAACTCTAAATCCAGTGATGTGGTTCATATGATACTGCCTGACAGCTGCTCCACCGTGTGACTTATTGAACGGTGCTTTCTTGGAGACCATTAGTACCTTTGCCTAATGGCTTTAATGATTAACAGCTCTGTCAATTCATTGCCTACTCATTGACAAATCACTTAATAGTTCGAACTCTTGTCACATTGCTGTTGATAAAGTGGAGCTTATCATTCACCTGCTTTAATTTTCCTTCTTCTGTCGTTTTAGTCGCGTAGAAAGTTCATAAATGCTCCTATTAGAGGTGATCCAGGTGATATTTAGTTTCAGCTCAGGTGTGTGAGGGAACACATGGCTAAAGTTGGTACAGTTTACATCATTTTCTTTATTTTCTCTTGCTTTTCACTACCTTTTCCCTCCTATATGGCCATTTCAGTAGTCTGTGTATTTGTTCATTCCACCTGCCCTAGGCTGTCTCCCAGGCCATTAATCTGCACCGCTCCAACCGCTCCTCTGGGCCAGAGCGCGCTGTGGCGCCACTCACCGTGCACTCTGAAAGGCCACTGTGCTCATACAGATATGAAACGATGGACAGTGACAGAGAATGGCTTTTAGAGGAAGCACCCAGAGACATGAATTAGGTGGAGACAGAGAGACGCGCTGAGAGAAATGAAAGTACTGTCGCTCCTTCCTCACTTTTCATGTCACCTGAAACAAAAGTGAAGAAATCATGAATGTGAGATGATGTTAGCCCGAACGGCTGCAGCGAGCGCGGGGGATACTACGGTGTCTGCCCTTTTGGAAAAGGTTGAGGTTTGAGGAGATTAATATGCTGTTGGATCACACGGGGGGGATATGTGGCTCGCCTGCAGCCTGCTGGTCAGGCGGCAGCCATCGGGGGTGGAGGGGGAATCAACCACATGGCTTCGGTTAAACCAGAGACCTGCCTATTATAAAGGCTATGTAATACTTCACTTACAGTGGATTTAACGTTATATTAAATAAATAAATTAAATGTTAATGCCTGCATGTCTGGACTTAGTTGAAAAGAAAAGCTGTCTAATTTATCAGCCACATAGAAAATATCAGAAATCTATTAAAGGCCTCGTTAAGACTACATGGCAGTCATCCACATCCTTTTTCATCATCCTGAAGAAAAACAGAAATATATCACCAGTCTGAAACTTTAAAATCTAATTAATTTTTGTGTAAATATGTGATATATAAAGGATTTTTGCTGTGGTTGAATTGGGCCGACTTCCTAGATTAAAGCTTAATGACTGAAATCTGCTCATTATCACAAGTTCTGGCTCAGATCTGTTCAAGTTGTTATGGACGATTAATACTTATAAGTTTTAGAAAGCTTTTTGAACAACCTCCGTTTGGAGAGGTGGAGATTAGCTCTGAGTGGATGGATACGCTAACGGCTAGTGAAGTCAGGGTCAAGAACCAAGCAGAATATTTTCTAAGAAATGTCTAAATCATTCATATGATAGCTGTTTTGTTACCCTTTTTTGGGTTTTGCAGAAATATTTTGACATTCTTACAAGAATTGCTACAGCTAGCTAGATTCCATTATAATTAAGTTTCGATAAATTTCAAGTGTAATGCAAGGTGATATGGCAAATAAAGTTTATAACAACAGTTGATTTCTATTAAAGACCAAGTCACTTTGAGTTTTGCATGGAGGCTAAATGTGACGATAGTCTTCTACCCCTATTTCCGGCATTAACTGCCAATAGACAATAGACGGGGTTGGGTCAGAAAAGCCTGTTAGATCTACGTCACCCTGAAAATCAGCATTCATGGACTCACACAGCTTGGCTCCCAACGGGGAAGGCTGTTGTTGGTTTAGCGCCCAGGAAAGAGCAGAGCGTGCCTCGGCTAGTAGAAGCTAACTGTTAGCATTATGCTGCGTTCAAGTTACCGTGGAAGTCGGAACTAGGAATGACGTCACACCTGAGTTAACAGCGTTCTGATTACCGTAGTCGAAGAATTTGGAATTCCAATATGGCAGCGCCGTCGAAAACTGCTGTTTTGGTAGCTCTCAACAAACACAGATGACCGATAAACAACACTTTTAGTTTGTTCAGCTTAGAGATGCATTGATGTAACATTGATTTTAAACGCACTCT
Organism: Aphyosemion australe; assembly: GCA_006937985.1. NCBI lineage: Eukaryota > Metazoa > Chordata > Actinopteri > Cyprinodontiformes > Nothobranchiidae > Aphyosemion > Aphyosemion australe. Next base: position 2,200,916 of record SSNS01000060.1, read on the forward strand.
TATATGTGTGTCTTGTAAAATAAACACATTTCAACCAAAACTTACTGTTGTTGAGACGGAGAGCCGCCATCTTGGATCTCGAGGTCGGAGTTCTGAAAAACTTCAGAGTTTCCGACTGGAAGGTCTGACTTTGCGGGGCGTTTTACTTGATTTTTCCTACTCGGACATCGGGATTTCAGAAAGTTCCGAGGACAAATTGAACGCACCACATGGCAGAACTCCTTCAGTCTTGTGTATTTTGTAGAGATGTCCGAATATCATTAATAATGAGTAAGAATCCAAATTCTGCTGTTTTCTGTCCCCCACTCCTCCGGCTAACTTTTACTTCCTGAAACAGGAGTGCCAGAGCTTCTTCTTTCTTTTTTTTTTTTTTTTTGCAGAAAACGACTCACAAGGCATTCATTTATACTGGAGACGGCTGCAAATGTATTGAAAAAAACGAGTGAATGAGAACTTTAAACAATGTCAACAATTATGATTCAAATTAGATTTTCTAAACTAGCATCTAACTTAATACAAACTGCTCTATATATTTTAAATCACAAAAACACTTGAAGCCAGTTTTATCTTTCACCTCAAAAGTGTCCAGTTAAGATTGGTTTTAAACAATAATCCTCTTTGTTATTAACCCTGCTGTGACTAGTGGTTAGCTCATCACTCGAGCGGGGTCGGGCTAGCTGTGGGGGCTACAAAAACGCCTTAGTGGGGGTTACTGTAGCGCTTCACCAACCAATCAGAATGGACATCAAAAAAACATAATTTCCGCTGCTGGACGTGTCAAAATAAAAGTCTACACAATATGTCCTTAAGTATTTGTTGTTTTTACACAATTACATTAAGTAACCCTGACCCTTACAATGTCTTATTTAGATTTTTTTTTTTTTTGTTGTTGTTTCAATAATCAAAATGATCTTATTTTGAAAGATCAATTGAGACTAGATGTGAAGTAACAATTCAGGAGCAAATAAGAAGAATTAGGTGTTTCTGTTAGGGGGGGGGGGGGGGGTTCTCGTTTACAAACCAAAACGCCCCTTATAGCTGCTGGCCAGATGATATTGCATCACTCTGGTTCCAAATTAGTCCCTGTTTCACCAAACTGAGGCCATTCAAAGACATGACTTGTTTATAACATTTCTCCTGAAACCCACTGAAACCTTCAAATGTTGCTCCTGTTAGCTGAAGAGAGCCCAGCTCTCAGAAAGTAAACCCGAGCTTCAGTTCCACCAGCCAACCACGACGTGGTCCTGGACGTGGGTGAGTTTGGGTGAGGAAAGTTACCAAGCAGTTTAACTTGTGTTTAATTGGCAGCAGTTGTTGGTTTTCTCCCTCCACGGACAGTTTGTGCTTTTCAGATAGAAGTTTTCTACCCTGCAGATCTTTGCTGCCGGCAAAGTTCCAGCAGCTGACCAGATCCTGTCAGCTCCAAAACTTTTCATAAAGCTGTCACTTGTAGCCACTTCTCCTGCTCTCGTCAGCATCGCCTCTCATCATTTGCTCCCTTTTAATTCCCCTTGTCTCATTTTTTTCACCCTCCTATGGCTGGCGTGCCTTTTTGATGTCTAGATCTCTTGATCTCTCCTCCTTGGCCGTGCACTGCGAGCTGCTGATTGTTGAAAGAGATGGATGCTCGCCGCCCTCGGTAATCTCTGCAGCAGCCATTCAGATAATTAAGTCACTATTCTTTTGCACGTGTCATGTCGCGCTCCCTAACGCATGTACGGGGACCACATTCACATGTGGTTCCATTAGCTTCCAGTGTGTGTCATATTTTATTTATTCCCCGTGTGAGTGTAGCAACGTGTGGCATCAGCAGCGAGAGCTGTTTGTTTTGACGCTGTTGTTGGTTTTTGTTCAGAGAACAGAGAAATTTGTGAGAGGATGCAGCGGTGAGAGAAAAGCCGACAGCTGACACGGGCCACAGAGAGCACGCACAAACACACACTTACATGAACACAGGAAACGCTGCATGATCGGCGTCTGCCCGCCGAAAAGAAGCGTGCAGAAAAGCTGGATGGGGAAGCATGCACACTCGCCTCGGGGGTTCCTCTCTCGCTTTGTGTCTCACCGTCGTGATGATGCAGTGTTTAGCTGAAAGTCTGTGTTTTAATTAACTGAGCAGCAGCGTTCAGCGGTGGAGGCTGCAGTGCCCCTCTGGTCCCTGGGCTAATGACATGCCAAACACTTGAGGGGTGTTCCTAACTCTTGTTGCAACATGGTGGTCATTCTCGTCTGATGAAAATGGACAGAAAAATGACGATAGAAACGGATCACGGGTTTTCAAACTACAGTAAACAAACCTTTTAGAAACCCTTGCATCATGTGTTTCCTGCACAAAACACACACCTAGCTTCCTGCTTCTCTTCCAGAAAGTTTTACCCATTAACACTCTGCTAAAAGAATTGTGCTGATGCACACACCGGGAAGGAAATTTCCTGTCAGTGTTGCGGGTAAATGCAATATTTCTTCATATTAAGCAAAAACTAACCCTTGGCCTTACTTGTTTTAGTTCCCTCCTTACTGTCTTTTTTTCATCTGTTTTATGAGATTTGGTTTGAGCGTGCAGACTTTATAGAGATGCAGATAAACAGGAAGTGGCTGTCTGGCGCTAAATGGGCCCGTCTGTGTGTTTTACTCTGCAGCGTTTCATCCATCGAGGTGTCAGATCAATGCATAAAGTGCTATCTCTCACTATGATCTCAGAACCTGTGGAGAAGTCCTAACAGGCAGATGAGATAAGGAAGCTGGATTCTAGTAATCATCCTCCGTGATTACCCACCACCATGCAGGTTTATTTGCGTGTCAAATGCATCCCGACTGTACTTGCAGCTCTTTAAAGTAAAACCAACCTGTTTGCCTATAATCTGCTCTAAAATAGAAGCTATTTTTGGTTTCAGTGGCTCTTAAGCTGCTGAGATCCGTTTCGAGAGGCCCCACATTTGTCCGACCCGCTGCCGAATCCGCGGTGTCTTCAGATTCCACTCAGACCACTAATTAGGTGTGCAAATAGTAGCAAAGAACTAATTCCCCTCAAACCGGCGGGATTAATTCAACCTGCTAATGCGGAGAATCAATCCTAACAAAAGGCTTTTGGGTTTCCACACCAGCAGGTAGCTGCATCTAGCTTTGCTTTCTCACAGACTGAAAATGTCCCTTTCTGAGCTGTTTTCCTTTTTTTAATTTTCTGTTTGTTTTTGCTCTAGCTTCTCCTCTTTTTGTTCTTATGCCTTAAGAGCAAAAGCTAAAAATATCCAGGTGTTTTGGCAGCTCGGCTTGATGCATCCGTCAACGCTTCAACAAAAAATATCCTAAAAATCCTTGAAAAGACTAATCTTCACGTATTTTTGCTCTGAATTATACAATAAGGTTGCTTTATTAAAGGTGTGGAACACTGAAAAATATTTTTTAATTATTATTTCTGATAATAATGGGTCACTCTGAGTTTTTCATGCAGGCTGAACATGACAATAGTCTCCTCCACCTATCTCCTGCTTTAGCTTCTGATAGAAAATAGACTCTAGGTGAAACTCTAGGATTAGAAAATCCTGACAGATCTACGTCACACTGTCACTGAACATTCATGGACTCACCCATCTTGACTCACGACGGGGAAGGCTGTTGTTGGTTTAGCGTCCAGGAAACAGCAGAGAACGTCTCGGCTAGTAGAAGCTAACGTTAGCATTAGCAACTCCACCACAGCAGAACTCCTCCAGGCTTGTGTTACTTGTGGAGATAAAACATCAACGTTGCAGAGCAAACAGAGTCAGTGGTAGAGTCGTGTTGCTGTTAGCCAATCAGAGGAGAGAGTTGTCCTTGGAACTCGTTTTTCCGAGATAAGTTAACCGGAAATGACATTGAACTCATTTTAAAGATGGCCGCGCCCAGTGTTGTTGTAGTCTTTATTTTTTTCATCATTTATATGTTTTGCTTTCTTTCTTTTAGCATTTTAACAGCACGAGTTGTTGTTTATTCACGTTATCAATAGCTACGTTGCTGAAAACGTCAGCATTGGCGCCGAAATTGACCGGTGTTTATGGTTTTTTAACTGTTCCCGGTGTTTACATTTTGACGTTTGATTTTTAATGTTTTTTTCTGGTTTTATGTGGCAACTGCCGATTGTTGTGTGTGACACTATCTATGTGTTTCCTGCATTCCTCCTCGAGGGACTTTAGGTGCAGAGAATACTTTATTAGTTCTTTGTAGTCATACAGAGCAACAACACACGCAGCTTTACTGGCGGCGTCCATTTTTTTCCGAGTTGGAATCTGGAACACAAAACGAGCTTGTTACGTCATTTCCTGGTCAGAAATTCCGAGTTCCGAGGACAACTGGAACGCACCATAAGACTCCAAATCCTGCTCTCTGAAGCTCAACTCTGATGTGGCTCACTTCTAGTTCCTGAAAACAGTGCACCAGTGCTTTGTTTCCCCAGAGTATGACTTACAAGGCATTCATTCCTACTAGAAACCGTTGCAAATGTATTAATTACACAAGTGTTCCACACCTTTACTGGTTCTCCCCAGATTTACACCTGCAAACTTTGGCTAACATGAGCTAACGTATGACACCCACATTCAGATCGTGTGTCTGTTGTCCCTCCCGATGTAGCGCCAAGAATTTACAAAACCTTGGACTTTGAGGCTATTCCTGCACCAACAGTGTCTCTCTTTATTTGGCTAACAGTGTGAACACCTCTGTTGTGGAGGAGGAATTGTCAGCACTTGGTGTCTGGTTCCATTGTGGCTCCAAGTGCTAGCTTGCACCAGTTGCTGTGTGTGTGTGTGTGTGTGTGTGTGTGTGTGTGTGTGTGTGTGTGTGTGTGTGTGTGTGTGTGTGTGTGGTCATGTTTCTCCCACGGGAGCCCCTCATTTGCAGCAATATCTTGTCCTCATAAAGTTTTACCAGCATCCCTGGCCCTATTTGGGCCATTCAGACTGGCTGATGGATGAATTGATCATTAGCGCGGACTTGGACGTGTGGCAGGTTTGCGTGTTAGCATGCTAAAAGCTGCTCTGGCTCCACAGAAGTAAACAGTTGGTAAAGGAGCCCTTTCTCTTGGGGAGTATCTGTAGCGAGGGGACTTAGTGAGGTATTAAACATCAAGTCGAATGTGCCAGCAAAGCAAACATCACACGTTGGAGCAGAGGAATGACACACCCCACCCCTCCCAAAGCCCGTCTTTAACATCCTGCTATTTCACATTCACTTCACCGCTGTTATTTCTCATTTGCACTCAATCTCATACGGCCCGGCTGTCTCGCCGTCATCGCCGCCGCTGTTCGCGTTCTGTCCATCTGTTACTTTCCATCTTTCCTCACGTCTATCCACAGCTCCCCCGCGTATTCCCACATGGCTTTGTTAACGCCGCTCCGTCACACACACCCAACATGCTGCGTGCCTCCTCGGAGTGACAGATGCTGTTCTAAAGGGTGTGTGTCTCACGTTTCCACCTGCCAGACAACTTTATTTATTTATTTTTTAGTTTCGGCTCATCTCCTCAGTAGTCACTCCTGAGCGAAAGTCAAGGAAAGACGGGCGTGTGGAGGTGCAGCGCTCTCAGAAGCATGCCGGGCATCTCCATGGCGATGCCACGGAGGTCAGGATGATGTCAGGCATGATCGGCCTCATGCAGGCGCTGGCTTATGCCCACACACAGAAACACCCACGGGCTCTCACTTTCCATGGGAGTTTGGCTGAGCTGGTTGTCATTGGGATTGGGACGCATCAGCAGCGCTAACGCAGGTGTACGAACAGTTTTATTTAGCAACTCCGCCTCAACTGCGGAGGTGCCAGTCAGTCAGCTCATTAGGTCTGGATGCTGACACGGAACTTTCTTTCTTTTTATCTCAACACCATCACTCAAGTCGGAAGCCTTTGTCTTCCTTTTTTGGGCCATCGGAGGATTAGCGATCACAACCGTTTGTTTGGCTCTTCGTCTCTCAGGAGGAATTCTCCAGTCATCAGTTTTTATTTTGGGTAAGAGCTTAACATTTGGCATGGGAAACACCTCCAGGTAAGAATATTAACATGCTGGCAGGATTACAAGTGCTGACGAATCTCATTAATCGCTGCAGGCTATGACTGAAACATCTTTATTATTTTATTATTTTGTCTAAATTAAATGGCTTCCATTGACTTGACTGAGGTTCCATCCTCTGAAGGATGTTGCCTTGTCCACCTCTGACTTCATTGAAGAAAATGGGCGAATAGTCATTGGCACCGTCTCCCCTGGGGCTGTGTGGCGCAAAGCAAAGTGTCACTAGAGATGTGAAGCATTTAAGAGTTTATCTAGTCTGGCAGAGTCCACAGGTGTGTTGGGTGTTGGTTTCCACGGGCAACACTGAGAGTGAGATTTCTTCTTATCGCCCCTCACAAACACACACACTCACACACACCTCTTAGCCTCGAGGTGAGCATGCACGCAGCTTTTGGAGGAGCTGCAGAAAGCGAGCTGTGAAAGGAATTTAAGACTTTGTAATTAGTAGCTCAAAGCCTTCTGTTCACCATAAATGCAGCGGGATTTGTTTCGGTGACACTCGCTCTGCAGGGATCAGTTGCCAACCTTCGGTTACCCCAGAACATACTTGCATGCATAGCGCTAAGATGACAGGAATTCACTTAGAGGATAGTGCGCATATTGAAATGTAGAGCCAAGATTGTGCAAATGCCATCTGTGAGTGGTAGAATGTGGAGCACGGTAAAGCGAGAGCCTCCTAAACACAAAACAACAGCATTGATCGTATACGAAGGGACTTGGTGCTACTTGAGTTCAGCGTCAGTCGAGATCTGTGACATCGAGTTGGGAGATATAAAATGACAGTGATTCATTTTACATCATGAAGTTACTTTAATCGTATTGGCTTTCACAAACCAGCTTTAATGAATCCAATGACAATGACAAGCAAGGAGAAAGTCCAAAAAGGTCTGTGGTTTCTTTCTGTTCTGTTATTGGGGGTTTCACAGGTAATGACATACTGCACGTGACTTTTATTTTGAAAGATTCCAGATGTTTTACACTGATTTTGTGTTTGAATTCCTGTCTGGCTCAAACTGAACTGCAGAGTTTTGCGTGTTTTGGAAGCGTAGCGCATAAAAAATAGACTCGAAATTAAATGATAGCGTCCCGTCGCTTCTGGGACGCGTCCAAAACGTTACACATAGCTGCCGGTGGAAATGTTCCTGTCCACTAAACGGCGGCTAATTGCAGCGTAGCACGTTTTGCGGCCGCTTTGCGCCACTTTCACGTCCAGTGGAAAGAAGGGGTAAGGTCTCGTTCAGTGAGAAACCGTGTAATACTTGTCATTGCTGAACATGGAAACTGTCTTCAGCCCCTATCGCCTGCATTAGCTGCAGAAAGGAAATAAACAGGAATACGACTGGGTCAGGAAAAGCCCGTCTCTTCTACATCACAGGGAAAATTAGCATTCATGGCCTCGCCCACCTTGACTTGCAACAGCCCACCGGAAGGAGAGAGCAGAGCGCATCTTTGCTAGTAGAAGCTAACCATTAGCAACTCTAGAGCATGGTGCAACACACTCTGGCTAACGCTACTTGTTGAGATAACGTATCAGGAAATAACGCAAGAGTGAACAAACGCAGTTAGCCAATCAGAGGTGAGACGTTTGCATGTCATGAATATAAATTCAATTCAATTCAATCTTTATTTATATAGCGCCTTACAGGTACAAAGCAACACCAAAGCGCTGTACAAAAAAATAAAAGAGATAAAACAAAAGTAAAATATTAGTACACAATTAAAAATGATATAAAACAGAATAAGAAAGGTTAATACATGCTAAAAACAATGAACAGACTAGGAAATAGAATCTAATGGTGGGAAGGAAAGGCCAGGTCATATAAAACCGTCTTCAACCTAACCTTAAAAACCTCCAGCGAAGTGGAAGCCCTCACAGAAAGAGGCAGCTCATTCCAAAGCCTTGGGCCTGCCACAGAGAATGCCCTGTCACCTCGTGTCTTTAAAGAGGTTCTGGGGACAGAGAGTAGGAGACAATTCTCTGAACGAAGTACCCGCATCGGGACATACGGTTGTAGGGTCTGCAAATAGGGTGGAGCTAACCCATTCAATGATTTAAAAACCAATAAAAGGATCTTAAAACGAACTCTAAAATCAACAGGCAGCCAATGCAGTCCAGCCAAGATCGGAGTAACATGATCAAACTTCCTTTTACCAAGTAGGAATTTGGCGGCCGCATTTTGCACAAGTTGTAGCCTCGCTAAGGTGCTCTTGCTTACCCCATATAGGATGGAGTTACAAAGTCAATGCGAGTTGTAATAAATGCATGAACTACTTTCTCCAGATCATGTCGGGTCAAACGCCTTAAGTGATAAAAAGAGGAGGAAACAACTCCATTCACATGTGCATCAAAACTATCGAGGCGTCAAACTTTACTCCAAGATTAACAATTCCTTTATTAAAGAATTAAACGGTCCATAGTTGTGTGAAGTTGCACCAATACGGCCCCTTGGCCCAAATTGGATTGCCTCAGTTTTTTCCTCATTGAGGCACATAATATTCCCCAGCATCCACCTCTTGACCTCAGAGAAACATTCTACCAAAACATTAATAGAGGAATTGGTTCCTAGATCCAGGGGTAGGTAAAGCTGACAATCGTCAGCAAAAAAATGAAAACTTATGCCAAACCTACGAAAAATGTTTCCCAATGGAAGTATATAGATCAAATAGAGCAAAGGTCCAAGCACAGAACCCTGTGGAACACCCCAGGGAAGATTGGAAGAGGCAGATGAAAAACCACCCATCCTAACCCTGATCATTCAGCACGTCATGATCCACCGTATCGGATGCAGCAGTAAGATCAAGCAAAATGAGCAGGACAAATTTGCCACTATCAGTAGCAAGCAAAACATCATTCATGACTCTCACTAGTGCTGTCTCTGTACTATGTAGCGCTCTAAAACCAGATTGGAAGGTTTCCAGCATGTCATTTTCATTTAGAAATAAATGAGAATGACGCGTAATCCCGTCGTTTTCCTCTGAACCACTCCTCCAACTACCTTCTTGCCCCCTGAAACAGGAGCGCCAGAGCTTTTTTTCCACATAAAATAATGACTAACAAGGCAATTATTTATACTAGAGACCACAGCAGATTTATTGAAAACACGAGTGAATGAGAGCTTTAAATTCCCAAATCCGGCTGAGAAGCCAAAATGCTAAATCAACATGGCGAGTGCCACGAGCATCGTGATGGTGGAAGAAGGATGATGAAAAGTGGTTTTCTTGAATGTTTGTTCATATTTCTATCCACTCCTACGCTGATGTTGCTAATTTGTCCAAATATGTGTTTATTCTTCATCCATGAACTCAAAAACGGTAATCAATAAACATGTAGAAAAATGGCCACTGGTCAGTTTCCAAATCAGAAAATACTATCAAATAAACCAGGATGACCTTTACTTTAATGGCATTTCTTGAGTGATTTAATTTCCTCGAGCCCACTCAGAGCCAGGTGCTCTGTTTAGAGCTGGCTGAGGGGAAACAAATGGAGATTTTCTTCTGCACACGTATGTTTTTTCTTTTGTCCATTCGGTTTGCTGCTGCCTTGCTGCCAAAGCTCCCCTGAGCGAGAACATGCTAACTTGGATCAATTCCTTTTCTGCATAATCAGATGTATTGATTTGTTCTCCCTCGCTCCCATGTGCTCTGGAGTTTTGCAGGAAGACAACACTAGTTTCAGTAAATCACAGTCTGCACCACAGAAAGCAACGACACGTTTCCACAGATTGGTTTAAAAAAAAGCAATTGATTAAGACATTAAAAAAATGAATTGTGCAGAATTGACAAAGCAAACATGCACTTCTATCAGTTCCTGCTATTTTGGAGAAAATACGCCTTGTTTTATAAGTTGGAATTTTCCCGGCTGCCCTTTGATTTCTGCTGGTGCTCACGAGATAACAGCACATTACCTGGCACTAACTCCACCATTGTTCAACTGACCTAGCACCTTGTTACTCTGCATGTACATATTTTCAGAGATAATACGAGGTTAGTCTGTTGGAAAATTTGAGGTTATTAAAAAGGGTTACTATGGAGAGGGAGAAAGGTTATTGCAGAGAGCGTGAGAGAGTTTCCAACAGCTTCCAGTCGCCCCGAATTTTAGCTCCGTTGCCACGGATCAGCTTGCAATGTTTGCAAAGAGCCAGACCTTGTATTATAGAGAAAGAAATGAGGATGGAGAGGGAGAGGAGGTGATTAAAACAAGTGTAAGAGAGGCCTGAAAGGGCTTACTCGCTGCAGAAATGCAGCTGAATCCAAAAGATGGTCACAGCAGGTGAAGATACAGTCGTGTCAGTGATCCCACCGCGAGCATTAAAGCCTTTATTTCCAGCAGAGATGATCTCATACTACTGTGGAGTTTTCAACTTATGCTCCACAAACACATGCACAGTCATCCAGTTGTAGTGTATACTGCTTCTGAACACACACACACTCCCACACAGATGTGGCATTTCAAGGCGTTCTCTCCTCTGTGAGGCAAAGAAGCAGCGTGACAGACCCCGGCGCGCAGAAGAAAGACTTATCATCCACTGTCATTCTCCCCTCACAGACCAGGGGATTTTGCATGGAGAGGAGGTGGTGGGCTTGCAAAAGCTGGTTTGAGGTTATTTATTTATTTCATCTGTTATCAGTGGCTCTGTAAGCACCTTTGGTGAGTCTGAGCACAATGCGCCTCAGAACCCCCCCTCTCGGTGATGGATTTCTCTCCTTACATCCTGTACGTCTTTGATTTATGATATAAGAGCGATACGCCGCTCGTGCTGCACAATGGCACCGCACTCCACGCTGATGTAATTCCAGCTCGCTGTCGCCTTCTTAGCCTGTCACGGCCTGCTGTGCCTGAAAAGGGGAGAACCCTCAAATGCACTTCAAGGGCAGCGTGATTGAATTAACCAGCCATTAGATGTATGAGATGAGCTGTAATTGCGGGGGTATTTATCTATTCAGATGAAAGAGTTTTGACCGCTGGGTCATGTTACTGCTGCGCTGCCCTGGGGGGGGGGGGGGGGGGGGGGGGGGGGGGGGGGGGGGGGGGGGGGGGGGGAAACTCGTGCCTACCTGTTTGCATCTCGCTCAGCCATGTTCTAACCTCCCGTCGTTGAGAATGCACGCTTCGTATAACGCCACACGGCAAACGTGGCTCAGCGGCGCCTAGCTCCCTCCTTGTTGCTGCAGCCTTCATTAATGACCGGGAGAAAAGAAATTAGAGGAAATAAATGAAGCGCAGTGTGTTCGTGTCAGGCCGGTACCACCGGAGCAGATGCTGAGCACATTTACACCTTCATGTCAGTGTGTTCTCCCCTTAATTCACTCAATGTCTCACTCGTGTGTTTCTATTCCTGTTTTCACCACTTCAGAGGGAATGTCAGTCTGACCTCCTCCTCATCTTCCTTTTTTCTGTTTACGCAGACCTGCCCCCGTTGTTCCCGCTGAGAGGAAGTGATGTCACGCCACCACCACCGCTTTGAGAGGGACTACCGGGGACCCTGGGAACGGCGAGACATTCGTCTGAGCGGCCTCCACAACGGAGGAGCCAACCACAGCTGTGCCTCTGCCGTCGTCAATGGCAACAACCGCCCGGGGCTCCTTCCCCTCCCGGTCATCCCCTCCCTCCTCCCCACCCCGGTTACAGTTGCCGTGACAACATCGAGCTGCGACCTTGCGGTCAAGCGAGCCATCGCGGGAGCAGGTTCGGTGGCTCAGGCGTCGGCCAAGGTAAGAAGGTGTGACGTGTGGAGACATCTCAGTGTCTCACGCCAGTTTGTCCTAAAGATGCATCAGAACTTTACACACACACACACACACACGCACACACACACACACACACACACACACACACACACACACACACACACACACACACACACATAACAGCTAACTTTTATCTAACAGATTCTGAGCTCTACCACACACTAACACTCTGGCATGTCTGCCTCCTCTCCTCCAGCGTTCGCGTCTCTCTCTGCACTTTTACTGTCCCGTGCTCCCTTCTCGCCAAACCGTTTTCCCTCCATCTTCATTTTCTCTGTCTGCCAAATGGCATGCTCATCCTGCCTCAGCCTCCGAAGTCATTCTCCTCTTTCATTATGTAAATGACCTCTGACAATGGCTCAGATGGATGTTATTGTCACTAGTGACGGTTAGAGGGAGACTAAATCACCGTGTAAGTCCTGAATTGATAGATTTTAAAAATGCATGCTGCATCTAAACAGCCTGTGATCACTAAAGTTGGTTCTAAAGCAAGTTTAATAAGAATGTACGCATTTATTTTTGAAGTTTTGGTTGAGTTTTAGTCCAGTGCTGTTTGGAAATGTCTGACTGTCTTAGAGCCGGTGTAGGTTGGACTCTCCTTCCTCTCATCCTGGAATTTGTTTGCAAGCCAGCTGTCAGCAGCGAGTTAGGAGAAGGGGCCTTCACCAGAAGGGAGTTGGACGTTTCGGCCTCTCCCCTGCCTCTGCTTCCATGGAGACTATTCATCTTCCTTCAGGGCTGCTCCACACCAGATTAGATCCTTCGCTTTAGTTTGAATTTCAGCAAATTTTCTCCCACTTCCCAGCTCCCCTGCCCTTTGTGCACTCTGCTTTTTCTACGGGTAAAAGTAAACAATGCACTAGTAATTTAGCCCCTAAACGCTCATCATTAGAGTCCCTGCTGAACATGCTGACCACGGACGCTAAATGTGCTCTGGCAGCACGCGGCCACTCCTTTTGTGCTGAATAATTACATACATTCAGACAAAGTCCCGCCGAATCCCACCGTGGCAGTTGTCTTCATTCAATGGCTGCCAGAGCAATTAGGTGCTGTGCTTTGCATGCAAGTGCACACCTATTTAAAGCTGCAGCATATATGGGAACACATGCAGCAGATATATAAGGATTGCTCCCAGGATGCCACTCTGTTACCTTCATGCAGGACGTACTGCTCTGTTCTGTTAGTTTGTGTCGGTGATGGTCAAAACTACTAAAATGAACCTACGACATACAGTAGGTGTGTCTCTATCCTCTTAGATTGGTGCTCTCTTTGTGTCAAGTTTGATCAAAGCTGTTGGTGGTCACAGGGAGCCTGATGGACGGGTGCAGCTCTCTCTCCGCGGTCCCCGTGTCTCTGCTCTATCCACGGCTGCACTAAAAAGCTGACAGGCCGTATTGATTTCTGCCGTTTGGGGACTCTCTTCATAAACACACCGGCCCAAGTGGGGGCGGTGTCCAATAGCCAGACACGCACAGACGTGCCGCGTGCCTGTAATGGATACCGTGAGCGTCCAGGCGTCTTAGTTTGTGATCTTTTACAGCCTGCTGTCATTTATATTCGCTTTAATGAGAACACCTAACTGGTTGGGATAACAGCGCCGTGTGTGTCGGTGCATCTATGTGTGGGACAAACGCTGACAGTCAGAAAGTGCCATCTGGCCACGTCGTCCGTGGGGATGTAAAGCTGACCAAGTGGAACAGTGAACTACAGTTAATTCACTGCTACACTTTGCTGCCAGACTATTAATTTATTTTATATTAACTTGATTTTTTGTTGTTGTCATTGCTGTTGAGACACTGCACACATTACACCAAAGTCATGCAATTATAAAGAATAACAGTTTGTATCGCCTACTGATGAACCAGACCTGTGAGCCAGGCTCACTTTGTATGCTTGCTGTTCCTCCCAGTGATACTCTGAGCTGCTCTAATATTTCCTTAGTGTAAATAAATTAAATTGACTTCAGATGAAGTGATCTCATTATTGCAGCAAACGGAGAAGCGGTGTTAGGTTAACAAGACAGATCTTCAGAGCCTAAACCAACATTTTATTAAGATGGGATTGTGTTTTTTTTAATCATCTGTGTTTATGTTGGCAGTAAGATGGAGACTGATGCATCGTATTTTCTTAGTGAACTTGTTTCATCAATACAATGTCAGATTACTGCCCAGATACCTGAGTTAGGAGCACCCTGGAATAATCTCTGCAGCATGAAAAATAATAGCTTTTCCTGATCTTTCAGCTGGACCAGATCACTTTTATGTTCATAAAACCGTTCTCTTATATATTATATCTTTGGCATTTTTATGGCAAGTCGTGTTTTTCACATGCATTAGACTGTCTGTAGGCAAAGTATCCCATGAACCATTTGAGAATTTTTAATAAAACTCCCTGGAAGTCTTCATTAGTTGTAAAACCAGAACTAACATGGGCAGCAGTAGCTCAGGAGGTAGAGCGGGTTTTCCAGTAATTGGAAGGTTGTAGGTTCAATCCCGGCTCCCGCCAGAGAATGCTGCTGTTGTGTCCTTGGGCAAGACACTTAACCTGCCATGCCTGCTAGTGGTGGACCGAGGCACAGGTGTCGCCTGTGTTCGGCCCCCTTGCCTCTGTCAGTGCGCCCCAGAGCAGCTGTGGCTACATTGTAGCTCATCATCACCAGCGTGTGAATGGGTGGATTGTGTTGTGAAGCGCCTTGGGGGGTTGTAGAACCCTAAAACCTGGGACACACAGGAGACAGACACGCCGCGTCACGCCTGTGCCGTCATTTTAAAAAGAAGCCATGAGAGCCATGAGAGTGGCTACACGGGGAGCACAGCGTCGCGTCCCAGAAGCGCCGGTCCGCGCAGAGGCGCTGAAGATAGGCGCCAGTTCTATTTTGGCTGTTTACAACAATGTGGAGTACTTTACAAAAGACGGCTTTACGGCACAAACCCAAAAGTCGGCATAAACCCAACCGCCAAAACATGGACGAGGAGCTTTTTACTGTTGAAGTCGAGAAGCATAAGATATTGTACGATCCTAATAAAATAGAATAGAATAGAATAGACTTTATTGATCCCACAGTGGGGAAATTCACTTGTCACAGCAGCACCATCACTCAAAAGGTAATTAGAAGAAGATAAAAACAAGGATACATTTATATACACATAGGCAGTAATCTAGTATTGTAATCTTAGATCACTAAAAAACCACAAATAAAAGATAAAAACAAACTTGGTACCAGCACTATGCAGCATACTGTAAGAGACACAGACAACAATCTGAATCCGGTATTGCACAATTATAGAACACATGAATATTGCATTGGTGTTCTTCTAATACAGAGCATCTGTGTTGTGGGACCAGTTCAGGTTACTGTTGAGGTGAACACCCAGGTACTTAAAGGTGTCCACCACCTCAATGTCTGCTCCCTGGATGTTTACTGGTGAGTGAGGAGGAGTGTTTCTCTGGAAGTCAATCACCATTTCCTTTGTTTTACTGGTGAGCTCCAGTACTGCACACAACCACCTCAGACGTACAGTTGTGCAGCCTCACGTACTGTGGCCTGTTGGTAAGGTAGTTGATGATCCATGCGGTCAGATGTTCGTCCACTCCTGCACCCCTCATCTTCTGCTGCAGTAGACACAGCTGGATGGTGTTGAAGTCAAAAAACATGATCCTCACAGTGCTTTTTTGCATCTCGAGGTGATTCAGAGCCCGGTGCTGCAGGTAGATGAGGGCGTCCTCCACCCCCATGTTTGGTTTATATGCAAACTGAAGTGGGTCTATTTCTGGGCTCACCACTGAACACAGATGGGTAAGGATGAGTCTCTCCATAGTCTTCATCAGGTGAGAGGTCAAGGCGACAGGTCTGTAGTGGTCTGGATCCCTGGGATGTGATGTTTTGGAGACTGGAACCACACAGGAGGTCTTCCACAGGATGGGGACCTGCTCCAGTCGAAGGCTCAGGTTGAACATGTGTGTGACCACTTCACACAGCTGGTCAGCACAGTCTTTGCTGCGTCAGCCGAGGGGGGGATGTACAGATTAAACGCTATGACATGTGAAAACTCTCTCGGGATGTAATAGGGCCAGAGATCAACAGCCAGTATCTCAATGTCTTTTGAGCAGAGTTTTTGTTTAATGGTCACATGCGCCGGGTTGCACCATCTCTCATTAATGAACACAGCCAGACCCCCACCCTTGCGCTTACCGCTACGCTCCGCGCTCCTGCCAGCGCGCGCAAGTTTAAATCCTTCCAGGGAAACCTCAGAGTCAGCGATGAGCTCATTCATCCACGTTTCAGTAAAAAAGATCAGACTAGACCGACCACACCATAGATAGCGTACTTACCCATTTTTAATAAATTAGAGTTTCACAGAACACAGCGGCAAGTCTGATCACGTATAAACAAGAGTCACTTTCCACTTCCTGTTCTCAAGTCCCGCGTGATGTTGTGACTATCGCGCGACTTTCCAAGAAGCGTTCAGCGGCGCAGCGCTTCCTGTGTGACCATTTGACTTCCCAAAACCACGGCGCTTCCGGCGCAGCACGCTATATAAATTCAGGCTATAACAACTCCATCCAACCCAGTTCAAGATACCACATCTAATCGACCATAATCACAGTATAAAACTGCATTTAAAGACATTGAGCTGCAGTTTCATATGCCAGTAGCTGAGAGTCAACAGTCCTGTAATACTTGAGCATCTTGTTATCTTTGAGTTTTCACCTAAATGGCTCCAATTCCAGCCGTTCTGAACTCATCTGAGTTTAAAACTCTGAGTCTGTCATGGCTTTAGAGAGAACTTTGACCCACATGAAAGTTTTGAAACTCTCGGAGGACAATAGGATCAATGATACTGTTTTTATTTACAAGATTAACAAGGGAATCAGGACAGTCGGGGCCGAGACTGCAGAATGGATCAGGGCGTGATGGAAACCAGCACTGTGGAGGAAGTGAGGATCCAGAGCTGGAGGCTGGAGCGGAGGTCCCAAGGGGAGAAAGCAGGCTGGTATTTCGTTTGAGGGGGAACAGGAGATGCACTAGCGGTGGAGGCGATGAAGATTGAGAGGAGTTTACAGGAGAACTGGAGTGGTCCGAATTCGGTTGAACATAAGTGAGTAACAGAACAGATTATCCTAGGGAAGAAATATCAAGGCAGGTTTAGGATCAAAAACGATTCAGGGATCACCAGAACTCTGATGATGGCTGGATGTTACCACATCGGTTAACAATCTGGCAGTGAGAGAGCGGTTCCTGGCTCCTTTTATTTCTCCCCTCAATTGGCTAGATGAGCTGCAGGTGAGTGTGATGACTCAGCTGCAGCACTTTCCTGTTAGGAGTTACCTCAGCGTCTCTGTTTGCCCTCCAACGCACCTGCAGAAGAGAAAAACAAAAGCTACAAACCTCTGGATCCTGACAGAGTCAAGACATGCTAGGTTTTTATTTATTTCATTAGTCCAAGCTTACAAATATCCTCCCATCAGAACGTATGTGGACACTTCTGATCAATGGATCAACAACATCCCCAGCAATAGTGCTTTAAAGTGACTTTTAGTGCTCTTTTTATTAACTTGGTAAATGTAAAATGTTCTGAGATGGTTGGTTCTGAGATCTGAGCAGATATGTAGGATTATCTTATTTTACTAAAGACTATGGTCAGACCTGGTGGTTTTTCTGCTCACGTTGAGCAGGATCACAGGACTTCCTGTCACTTAGCTGGGTTTATTAAAGCCTTTAAAAACAAGATGACCATGAATTCACATAAAAAGATTACGATGATGATTACGACTTAAAGTTGAAGACGCTAGCTACGTTTACATGGGCACAAGAAATCAGAATGAACTTCATGTAAACCTGTCAATGAATCGAAATATTCTGATCCGATACGGCCCGATCGGAATGAAATTTCATTCCGATTGAGAGAGGTGGTTTTTGTCCGATCATCATTCTGATTGACGTCCATGTACACACACATTCAGATTGTTGGAGTAAAACGTCTCGATGGCCGAAAGGCTAGAAATGCCGAGTTATACACTCAAGTGGAAGCGGGAATTCACCGAAACTAGAGAATAAGAAAAAAAAAATGCAAGGGAAAAGACGTGCGGGCAAGATGGCGTTTGTTTACATTATTTTCCGGGAAAGACAACTCTGTGCATGCTCAGCCTTTAATTTTCTAACGCTTTTGTTCTTTAAGCACAAAAAAATGCACTAAGGGCATATAAGGGTTAATCTGATTGAATGCTTGGTGTATGTATACCCCCGGCATGATCGGATCATTCCGGTTAGTGTCCATGTAAACAGAGACTTGGGATTTCCGATCAACCAAGATTTGAATCGGATAGGGGAAGTTTGGTGCACGTAAACGTAGCTAGTGTCCCTGTTTGTCCCTGTTTTGATGGACAGTGTTTATTTCTGTAACTCTAAAGAGTAACAAGAGTGATGTTTACAGATCTTTGTTCAGTTTTCAGCTTTAAAAGTGTTTCTGCAAAAGCATGTAAGGAATAAGCTGTGATTGAACATTAGTGCCTTTGTCCTTTTGTTGAGTGTTGGTGAAGATTTCCTAGAGTTTACACTTTGACTGGAACTGTTTACGTTCTTTGTTGTTCTGCTAACACATTACTTCTTTCCACAAATAGTCCACTGGAAGCTTCCTGAGCTAATCCCTTAATATTAAACTTTCACATCCATCTCCTTTGCCATTAAACAGCAGCAGTGGAGCGAATTCCTCACTAGTGCTGGTTTATCTCAGGCACAGGATCATGGCCGATATTAAACCAGCACTTACGGCTCATCTCATACATACACCTACTGAAGTAGGTGGACTCAGGCTTGTGGATTTATGGTGATTCTCCATGTCAGTGACATTTTCATCCCTTCTATTAACAGAACATAGATGTTGCTGTTGAAACGTCTGTTGATGGTATTTGCTTTGAGCAGCTTCAGACTGTTTGTTTAGCCTGAGGTAACCTTTTTAGTTATCTTTCAAAAGCCCCGGGTTTTTTGTGATGCATGGGCGAAGCAGGGGGGGGGGAGGGGCGGCGCGGGGCCTGCAGGAGGGAACTAAAGCCTCTGGATTAAAGTCAAGTTACATTAAATTTCATTAGTTAGTTATTTTTTTCAAAAA
Source organism: Aphyosemion australe (assembly GCA_006937985.1). NCBI lineage: Eukaryota > Metazoa > Chordata > Actinopteri > Cyprinodontiformes > Nothobranchiidae > Aphyosemion > Aphyosemion australe. The sequence continues at coordinate 2,219,807 of SSNS01000060.1, forward strand.
ATTTCGAGTTATCTAAACTATTTATTAGAGAACCGCCAAGGAGAAACAAATCCAGGAAAAGTATTGATAGTCTGAGTAGCTGTGTGTTCTTTTTTATTTTCAGTTTCTACCTGCTATGGCTAAACTAAATACTTTCTACTAATCCCAGATATAGTAAGTCATGCAGTGTTTTAGCACAATTAGGCTAGTTGCTGGTGAAACTTCTCAGTCTTTCTACCAATGAACATTCCTCCTCCCTACCCTACGAGGAGTCGTCAACGTCGTTAGCCCGTATTGTGTTAGACTGGTTGTTCTGATTAGATGCGGGTGGGTGTGACCTAGACTGAAACAGTTTAAAAATCAGGTTTATGTAGGTGCTAGAAAGGCGAAACCTGAGGACCCCCCTCTGCTTAATTCAGGTGTTACCTCTGGTTTCTCCTCCTGCATCTAATCAAAGCAACCAGTCCAACACAATAGGGCTTGATGGGGTAGGGAGGAGGGTTATTCATAGGTAGTTTCAGTTTAATATGTCTTGTTCACATTCATCAGTATTATTGCATTCATTATACTGTTGTTGAATAAATCTAAAACTGCACTGCACAGCACATTATTTCTGCCATCGACCCCCACCCCCACCCCCCGACTTCAGGGCTAAGCCCCGGGTGAATAGAATGTCTGGCTCCGCCTCTGGAAGTAGAGCTCTGATGTAATGAGGAGAAAAGGTAGTTTTGTGTGCTTTAAGACCTTCTGTGCAAGTTTTTTGAGACATAACGTAATAGAAAATTTATATATTTTGCAAGACCTGATCCACATGGAAACAAAAAATAATCAGAAGATGAATGGTCTTGTGCAAGTTCTTGGCAGTCTTAAGGTTGGTTTATGCTTGACTCATCCGTGAGGTCCGCAAGGCTCCACGCGGCCAAATTACATCATTTTAGCAACCACGCCCCTCCGCATGTCCCAAAATTTCCACACCTAGGAAATGTTCTAACTACGGGGACGGTCCCGCGCGGAAAAACATGGCGGACTAGCAAGAGCTCGTAGTGGCGGAGGTTCGTAAATACAAACACCTCTATGATTCGGCCCATAAAGATCACTGTGATCAAAATATTGTTAATAATTGCTGTCACACTCGAAAAAGACGAGGAAGCCGTAAAAAAATGTGAAACAACAGTGACTTCTACTTCTACTATGGTGTAGTGATGGATGCATGTCGTAGAGCCCCATGCCGCCCCCTACAGTCTGGGAGAATATTGGCTCACAGCGGAGACAAACTGCAGAAGGTAGGAAGGAACCATAAACGCTGCAAAGTCCGATGCGCGTTCCATCTGCGCGTCTCATTTCCGCGCAGAATGTACATGCGTCAAGCATAAACCAAGCTTTAGGCATGCATGGTAGTATCATCTAATAGTCCATGAATAATGTAGAGGGGTCAAACAGACATTCAGTGTAATCTCTGTGACTACGTAATAGAGTTCCTACCGTCACTGCACAAAGTGTGTTTAAAAAAGTGTCTAATAATCTAAAATTCTGGATGGTATAAAGTAGGAATAAAAATAAAATGTGTGTTTAGTTATCAGCAGTCTCCTTCAAACGTTGTTATTTCTGCTTCAGCGTGAAACCTGCAGCCTATTTGATCTTCAGCTGATAGAGATTCAATGGATCACCTGCTGCTGGTTGTCCATTAAAGCGGTTTACCCGAGCGGGTCCAAATGAAGTGTTCTGTTCTTCAGAGCACGTCTCGGCGCAAACCGCTTAATATCCTTTCCTTTACTTACACACCCTCTTTATGTAGGGATCATCCCTAAACAGAACTTTCACCTGCTAGAAAAGCTTCTATAATCTGCCTCTTCAAAGCTAGATGTCTGAATGCTCCACTGTTTTTGGAGCGTTGGTTTAATACGTTTGCTAAATGTTTCCTTTCTTTCTTAGATGTAGATCACGAAGAAATCTGCCACAATCAATAAAGACTGTCAGTAGGGTGAAATTACACATTGTGTCCTGTTGGTCATTGATTTCAGACAGGTCAGTGGATTGAAGCAGACCTCATGCTGCGGCCGAAACGATGCTGGAGCAGCAGGCGACAGAGCTGCTCTGACGTGATTAGGAACGAAAAACGAGCGGAATCATCACAAAAAGCATTGGTTTAATTGTTTTTACCCTGCACATTTTAATTCCAGTCCTGGTCAGGGTAAGGGCTAGGGTTAAACTTTGCTATAACAGTTATTTAAAACATCTTTTTATGCAGTTTTCATTTTGTATAGCGTGTATAAAAGCTCTCGTGTGCCTGTTTTGGGGGAAGTGCGGAGAGGGGTTGGTAATGAACTGACTGGCAGATACTGAAATTATCGAATCTCCATCAGGGGTCGAGGCTAAAAGGGGAAACGTCTTTTGAAAAGTGGGATAACCTTGTGATGAGTTGCTGTGAAATGGATTGAATGTGAAAAGATTAAAGTTTGAGAAGGTGCATGCTGGGAAAGCTTGATGAGGGAGACAGAACGGAGAAAGGGGAGGATGGGGGGGTGGAGTAGTGTGGCAGGTGAGAGTTGTTTTTGAATTAGCTTCATATGGGAGGAAGTAGAACTCCTCCGTAGAGTTCAGATGAAACTTAACAGTTGGAAATCCGCTCACAGTGAGGGGTCTGAATGAAGGCTCTGCTACAGCAGCAGACATGGTCTCTTTTGAAACATCTATTTACATAAACTCACAGGCCACTTTATTAGGCTGTGGCGTTTAAACCAGGCTTCCAGAGTGGGCCATTACTCCGCCAGCAGCAGTAGCTGAAAAAACCAGCATATGCTGTGTTTTGGATGCTGGTATGCTAGTCCAGCACGGGATGCTGTTAATTGGATAGCATGCTAGATCAGCATCCTATCCTGGACCAGCATGCTGTACCAGAATCCAGTTAACATCATCCCATGCTGGACCAGCATAACAGCGCCAATGGCCTAGTGGTAGAGTTTCTGCCCCAGGACTGGGAGATCGGGGTTCGAATCCCAGTCGGGTCATACCAAAGACTTTGAAAAAATGGGGCCCAATGCCTCCATACTCAGCATTAAGGAGTTAGATTTATTTGTTTTTATTTTGAATGAAATAAAGTTGATTTAAAAAAAAAAAACACCAAATGGTTCGCAAGCGTGGCCACCGCTGCAGCTCCCCACGGGGATGGGTCAAATGCAGAGATGTAATTTCACCAGTGTGTGACGATGACTTGGGACTTTAACCTGACTTTAGCGTCGCATGCTGGACCAGCATCCAAAACACAACATATGCTGATTTCTTTCAGCATGAAGCTTTGATACAAGGCAGGATGGATCCATGCTTTAGTGTTGGTGACACCAAACTCTAATGTCCATCTGAATGTTGCAGCTGAAATCCAGACCAGGAAATGTTTTTCCAGTCTCTTCTGGTCCAGTTCTGGTGATCCTGTGTGAATCCTCTATTTCCTGTTCTTAGTTCACAGAAGAGATCCCTGGTTTGTTCTTCTGCTGTTAGAGTCCATCTTTACCACATCTAGATGCCTAAATACCCTGAGTTCCTGCCGTGTGATTGGCTGATTAGCTAATTGTGTCACCAATAGTGAACGTATGTCTGGATGGGATGGGGACGGGGGGGAGCGAGGAAACAATCTTAAGAATCAGACTCATCAGATTGATGTGAAATCTTTTATTTGAGCATTCATTTATTATCCATAAGGCATCGTGTAAAACCTGAAGGCTTTCATGTAGGTGAGTCAAGAGTTCCATTATTCGACTGTTTGAACAGTTATTCTGTTTCAAATATGCAAAAACCAAAGGTCTGTTGCATTTTCCCTCCCTCTCTCTCCAGAAGTGGTTAGGTGATGCATGTGTCAGAGTATATTTTAGCGCTGAAAGTCAGTCGTGATGAACCTGTCAGCTCTTTCTGCCTCACATATCTAGTTTAAATGCCAGTTTTTTATGATGATGGCCGTTAATGGGCGCACAGAAAGCTGCTCTGAAGTATCAGACACAGTGCTGTTAAGTTAAATGATTAAATTAATCCCCCACTTCCGTTTTTAGCCTCTGCTGATGAACTAAAACAGGCTTTTATTCCCTGTACATACGGCATCGCTGCTTTTTATAACAGAAACCATCACAGCTTTCATAGTTGGATATTTACACGTGAAATTTTGCTCTTCTGCTGTCCCTGCTTTGGTCTCACTCCATTTATTCTCTTTTCCACTATCTTTTCTTTTTTAAACTAGATGACAACTTTGCCGTAGCAAGACAAGCAGATTATTACATATGTAAATTTTGGAGTGTTATCAAGTAGGAGTGATTATGTATTTACCTGGAGCAACGACACCAAGGTCTGGGTGTCTCGGCACCATGAGGAGAGAATTAATACTTTCCACTTTGAATAGGAACAGGCTACGCTGCAGTGATTGCTAATCAAGGACAGACATACGAAGCCGTGCAGACGGAAGCAGAATGACAGACAGACACCTCTGTTTTGAGGAGTGTGTTCTGTCAAACTGTCGGAGGAATGGCATTGTAAAAAAAAAAAGAAAGAAAAAATGAACCGCCAAACCTTTTTCTTCCTCTTTTGTTATCTGCATTTGAAATCGGTTGGATGGAGAACGAGAGTCGCGAGTTTGACAGATTTATCAGAAACTGCACAGCTTCCTCACGCAGTCAGAACATTGTCATCTTTTACTCTCAAAAGAAAATGTTGATAGTGATCTTTTTGATTTAAGAGAACGAAGCCCACAAATTGGCTGAATGTTGGCAGATCCGGCAGAGAAACGAAACAACAGGTCAGAATAGAAGAAAAGGTAAAAGCAAGTGTAATCTTTGTCTGGCTTGTCGGTCTTAGCGTGACAAGCTGTCCCACAGCATTCGTCCAATTCATGTCCTATCATGGGTCCTCCTGTGTCTGCTTCCTGCCTGCAGAGGTGGAATCTCACCTGACCTTATGTATCAACAATGGAGATCCACATTTATCCACCCAACTACCTTTCTATTAGAGCCTGCCCACCTGGTAAGGTCTTCCTTTGTCTGGCCTTGCTGTTGATACACACACTGCCTCTCCACTCTGGATTATCACATCGCTACGCTTTCAATGACCTACACAACCAATTAGAACGAGGTGGGATTGCAGCAAACTTTGAAAACCTCTTATCTTGTGAAGGCAGTTTTGACATTTTCCCAGCTATCTTCCAAGTCCTTGAGATGCGCTCACCCTCATCATGCCATGTATGTCAGCATCACGTTACCATGACAGTTCTACCACCAGGGATTAAATGGTGTGGAAATTAGGTATCATGACAATTATAGTAGTAGTAGTAGTAGGTTTAGTAAAGGTTGTAACTGTAGGAATAGTCGTAATCCATCATTATTTTTGCTCAGTCACATGTTTAATCTTAATTTATTTTGGAAAACTAACCAGGATTTCACCACCTGGTGTATAAAATACACAATAAACTGATAATAATCTGCAGGACAAAAATCTGACCCACTCAGAAATGTCTCCCATGATTTTTTGTGCTAAAGCCCAGCCAGCACACATAGGTGGGCCCCATATGGGATCTATATGGGCAAGCCGTATGGGTCCCAACAGGGTTTGTCCATGGTTTCCATGGTGGCCCCACAGGAGTTTGCCAGTGTTTGAGTCAAACCCTCTGAAAACCCATGTAGGGCCCATTATGGGACCCTGTTGGGACCCATATGGCTTGCCCATATAGATCCCATATGGGACCCACCTATGTGTGCTGGCTGGGAGAAAGTAGAGTGCGCTATATTGCAATGACCTTGGTAAATGGCTTGCATTTGATATAGCGCCCTCTAGAGTCCTAGAACCCCCCAAGACACTTTACAACACAATCAGACATTAACCCACGCGCACACACTTTCACACCCTGGTGGCGAGCTACATAGCCACAGCTGCCCTGGGGTGCACCCCCAGTCCCTCTGACCACCACCACCAGGCAATGTAGGTTAAATGTCTTGCCCAAGGACAGAATGACAGTGACAGACTGAATGGGACTTGAACCTACAACCTTCCAATTACAGGTCAGACACCTAACTCCTCTGCCACCGCCACCCCACATCTGATGAGTTTTTTCTATTAGGTAATGCATGTGCTTTAGCCCAGGACTCTTATTGTGAAAGGTTTTAAAGGAAGTTATGTCAGTGCAGATGATGCGTTCAGAATAATAACAATGGCTGTTGGACTAATCCGACCAACTAGCCTCACATTTTAGCTGTTCTATCATGTAGATGACCCACGCTCATACCCTCCAGTTACAATAGCAAAAGGATTTTAAGAAGTGTGTCACAAGTAAAACTGATAAGAACGCCTAGTTTCAAGGACCCCAGCAGGCTAAAGCATTAGCAGACATTGCATGAGCTGTAATGCAGCGAGTGAATGCAGAGGAATTTTAAATTTGTGCTTCCCTAACCAACTTTTTTTCCCCACAGACAGTGAGACATAAAAAACTTTCCTTCAACATTTTGATAGAACCTAAAATACATCCACACTACAAATCTGCTCTCTCTGGAGACTTTAAAACTTCCAATTACCTCTCACTGCCTTCTCCTTTCTTTTGGGATTCTGTTTCTTGGACAATCAAAACCTTTCTGTGCCCTTTTAATTGCAAATACACAAACTAAGGTTTTAATGGCAAATTTATTAAAAACAATAATGTTAACCATAGAAAATTTAACCGTGCTGAAGCAAATTGCCATGCCATCCCTACTACAGACAACCTTAATTGCAGTCCAGTCCAGTCCTTGACCACAAAGGGTGCAGCTTCTAGCTAGAACATCACACTATACTAGTAGAACATTGATTGAGTGGTAGGGTTGTTGCTTGGGCATGATTAAGCTATGCTTGTGCAAGCAAGCTCCTTCGAGGCTCCAGACTCCATCAAGGTCCCCAATGTGTCTCATCTCTAAAATAAGCCACCACAGCGTCACTATGGAAATTTGGTGCATCATCAAAACAATCATGGATGTATGATGCTTTATCACAGGAAAGACACAGCCTACTGCATTCCTGATATATGCCTGAAGACTTCACCAAAGACCATGGCTGACTTTTTTATGTCATAGCAAGTTCTTCATCCAGTGTGAAGTGGCCCTCAAAGGGAAAATAAAATCAAGAGGAGTTACTTTTTTGCAGACTATGAATATTCTAAAGCAGGGAACCTCAGAGCGCTGGCTGTTTTTGTGTCTGAGCTGGTTGCAGAATCCTGCATGCACAGCTCTGGGTTCAGAGGAGATGACAGTCCAGTTAGGCCCCACTTTCCTCCTTTCCTCTGCAGTGCTTCCTCGCTACGCGTGGGTGAGAATAGACGGCAAAAGCCTCTCAAACACACCGGCTGTTTTATGAGTCTGGCTCCAGACTGGCGGTCCGATGGCTCAATCTAATAAGCAGTCATTGGATATCAGATTCAAATCTCTTTGTGCTGTGTGAAAGATGAGATGCAAGTCCCTTTCTCTATTTATGTCACCATGACTGTGCAATAGGAGAGTGTTCTATTCAAAGGGCTGAGGGGTGTACATCTGCTTTCCCACCAGCATACAGAGATCATCGTCTCTCTGATCTTTGACAGAGCAGAAACTGGCACCTTGGATGTGACAGCACGAAGTTAGGTGTGTTTACAGAAGCTGCATCTTTTCCTTCTTTACACTGTGCTTACACTTGCTTTCATAAACACCAAGACTTTCTGCTTACATCTTTGTGCTTTCTGACACAGATCTTACCTGTGCAGGAGTTTATTGAAGACTTGTCATAGATGCATCATCAACATATCCATTTATTATTTCTAATGGTGCATTTCCATTATGGAACCCATGACCGCCACATTTCTTTCAGCCGGTTTCGTGCATTTCCTCTAAGGTCTGAGCTACATGGTAGGTTAGTCAAAGTAAGTTGATGATATGAAGTTGTCACAAAGCAGGAAGTTATGGATTTTTGCTGGGGATACCTAACCAATCTGAATGATTGAATACTCTTCCACCACCTTGAAATTTTCAAATAGCCTCAAGCCAAGCCAACTTTATTTGTATAGCACCAACAGAGTTAAAACAAAACACACCACAGTCAACACACAGCATTAAAATAGAGCTTCATAATACATAAAACGAACAGACAGAGACTCTCATACTGTGTTAAAAGCCAAAGCATAAAAATGGGTTTTCAAGAGAGATTTAAAACAGGACAGAGAAGATGCCAACCTAATCTGCAGTGGCAGCGCATTCCAAAGCCAAGAGGCCACTACTAAAAAAGCCCTGTCACCTCTAAGCCTACGTCTCATTCTTGGATCTTCCAGGAGCATCAGCTGACCTCAGGGACCATGAAGGGGAGTAAAATACCACAAGCTCAGATAGGAGCAAGACCATGCAAAGATTTAAAAGCCCATAAAATTACCTTATACTGGACTCTAAAATGAACAGGTAAACAGTGCAGCGAAGCTAAAACCGAGTAATGTGCTCCATCTTTCTCGATGCAGCTGCATTTTGCACCAACTGGAGACCAGAGAGGCGAGACTGGGAAACACCAATGTACAAAGAATTACAGTAATCAAGTCACGATGTAATAAAAGCATGGATTACCGCTTCAAAATCTTGATTCGATAGCAAGTTCTTTACCTTGGCGATCCTTCTCAATTGTTAAAACCTAGATTTAGATTTTTCGATTTGCCTGTCCAACATAAGGTCCTGTTCAATATGACTCCCAGGGATGTCACATTTGATTTCTAAAAAAGGACCAAGATCGACCGCACAATGCCTACGTGAAACATCGGGACCAAAAACCACCTCCTTCGTCTTCTAATCATTAAAAAGAAGGAAGTTAGAAAACATCCATTGTCTAAGCTCAGTGAGGCATTCAGAGAGAGAATTCAATGAGTGAGGGTGGCCTTTCTTAAAGGGATGTATACCTGGGTATCATCTGCGTAGAAGTGAAAACGACACTCATGTTTCTTGAAAAGAAAACCAAAAAAAAAGTACTACCTCCCGACTAGGGTTGTTTTCTGAGATAAATATCTACTGTGGTAATCTGTTTTGGCCTTAAAGCCGTACTGTGCAACTTTTTCATATTTTTAGACCATTTTCTTGAGCCAGTTTGTGCTAAAATGACTCTTTACAGGGTTAATAAAATGTCACTCAGACCCCCACCGCCCTCTGTGGCCAGAATACTGCATTTGCAACTTCAGAGTGGCGGTCCGGTCCCTGTTGGACTTAGAAAAAGTGGAGCTGACATACCTGGTGCTGCAGTCTGCTTCCAGCATGTTTCCTGCATGTTTTAGATCATGAACACAGCTGATTTGTTTGGTTTAGAGGTGAACCGCTCCTGTAGACACTAATGAAGGCCGAGGAGACATTTCAGCAGTTAGATTAAGGTGTTAAAAAACGAACGCACAGCGAGGAGAGAAGTTTTACTTTTGCTTTCACTAACGGACACTAGGGGGTGCAAAAAGCAAGCCAAAACTGCATAGAATCCCTTTAATTCCTGTATTGGAAACACATGAGGGTAAAGCATAACCATGGAAAACAACCCTGGTTTCAAGAAAACATTCTTAAAGTAGAAACACTCCTCAAAAATAGCATCTCTGAAAGATGAAAATGAAAGTCTAATTTTCGCTGATGTGTGTTGCTCTTCATTTAAAATTTAGCATAACATTCCATTGAAATACCTGAGCCTTCTAGTGTTGTACTGAAAAGAGGTTCCCCTGTAATGAAAGGCATCCTCATTGTGTGGAACACAATGACAAAACGGTGCAGTGTCAAGTGTAACCACATTGTTCTGTCCACAGATGTACCATCCATCAGTCTACCTCTACTCTGTGAGCCAGAATAACACAGAGTCAAGTGTAAGGACCATATGCTTGACAGCTAAAGTCTGGCTCAGACTAGGTGTTAAAACTGGTGAGCAATCCAAAGCAACACCACAAATCAAAAACAGAAAGCTTGAAAAAGAAAAATATTTGGGTGTTGCAAGGGTTGAGGCTAGAGTTGACTGAAAAACTGTGATGAGCTTCAGGAAAACAGCTCTATAAAGAAAAGTTAGCAAAATAATTCCTCCACTAAAATGCGATAGATTGAAATAGTCAAACAACAGGTGAGTACTTAAATGTACTGCTTTTAAAAGGAGTTTTACAAGCTTTTGTATTATAGTATCTAAAGCCGACTGCACACTGGAAGCATCAGCGGTGCGGAACGGCAGCGTAACGTCGCTGCTTCAAATAGAATCCATTATAGTCTATAGGGGTGACACAAACCAGCCGCAACGCAGCAATTTTCAGGCGCGTCCCAGAAGCGGCATGCCGTCTTGCTAAAGATTGGATCAGGTTCTATTTTTGCCCCTTGCCGCTTCTGGGATGCGTCAATTTCCACAGTTAAAGCAACATTCCACAAATTTTACACCATAAAATTATGCTTTTGTGTAAAGTTTTGGCATCATACTATCATCTATTATGTTCATTTTCGTACCTGTAATAGTGTTGGGGGGTCCCACGTCTGTTTGCCGCACTATACATTTTTTGAGCTCTGGTCGCTACCGGACGTACTGACTGGGTGTTGCTTTACGGCACGATATGGCAAGCCAAAGGGATAAAAAAAAGTGCACGTTCTAAACGCGTGTTATGTCCGCCAAAATGCGCGTCTTGCCCCAGAGAGAGATTTGATTTTACGACAGTGACGTTACGCAGCAAGCCTTGAGAGGGCAACAAAGTGCATATATCCGCAAAGTTAAGGAATGGGGCTTTAACATAGAGCTAGACAGGAAATCACACTCGGTTTCAGTGTAAAATGTCCCCGGTAATTTTCAAAATAAAAGTCTATTGCAGCGATGCGATTTCATATCTATGTAGATTACATCTATACGTGTGACCTCACGGCTTATTTACTTACTGCATTGTTCGAGAAGTGCAGCGGTGTGTTTATCATGGCTTTAATCCTGGCAGTAGAGAGGAAAAACATTATATATGACATCAAACAGTGATATGCCTTCTTTTTGGTTTAATGGCGGATGGCATAAATAAACCGTGACCTTTGAAGTCTCGAGGGATCTTGTGATCTCGCGAGTCCAGCGAGGAGCACGGCGGTGAATTCGCTTTGCTGCTGACTCTCCCGGTGTGCTTGTTGATTCTTCCAGTGTGCAGTCAGGTAATTGTTGTCATGTCCTGAAACAC